>VZRE01017222.1:0-46903 GCA_013396775.1 Cephalopterus ornatus
TCAAACCCATCTGATTCTATGATTCTATGTCTTGTGGTATCTCTAAGAATGGGAGTACTGAAAAATGTCATTGACATCAGTGAAGTGGATGTGGAGGATTTAATGAATGCAGATACAGAAGGTGCAATTGGAACCAGAAATGAAGGATTGAATTAATTTCTCCTAATTTAGCTATGCAAGGTTGAGCTAGCCTTGAATGTACCTGTCTCCACTGACTGTACAGAGACCCTAGGGTGACTAGCTCATATACGTCCATGCTCTGGAATGTCTGATATTAACTATGATAAATCTTACTTGCAAAAATCAGTCTTGCATACCCTTCTCACTTTTTTGCCATATATCATGGTCTTCTTACACTTTATCCTGTGACTATTCTGGGCTACTGGGAAACACACTGACAGCTCTTGAGAAAACAGCCTCTTGGATGGGCCTGTCCTACTCTGGCTCTCAGCCAGCGTGGAGTCCCAGAGAGAGTCAGAATTGCCACAACACTTAAAGACGGGATAAATGAGTAGAATGTTGAGAGTAACATGAGAAAAAGAGGACAGCACGCCATCAGGGTGAAATGGCATGAATGTTACAACCAGGCTAGTAGTAAAAAGCAGAAAAGAAAAAAAGCTTCTGCTGAGACTAGAGGTAGGGAAAAATCTGGAGGATGCTTGTGAGCCAGAGGAAGAGACTGGTCAATACAGGTTTGGGGTTTTTTTGTGGTTTTGTTTTTTGCGGTTTTGTTTTTTGTTTGTTTTAATGTAGAGAGAGGCCTCTGCAATTCTCTTGGAGAGAATTCAGTTGCTTCAGATGATGAGATAGAACAAATCATACTTTCTTTGTGGGAACATTGGAATCCTTCCCTTTTTGCAAAATTCCTGTCTTAAGTTCATTGGATGCAAATTTGCCAGAAGAGAAAGCAAGGCTGAGGTTCTATTGTTATGATAGAGAAGATTTTCATAAGTTCCAGTGAATTGTATAATATTACAGATACATGCTGCAGTCACACTCCTGAATTCCAGGCAGTTCTATGAGCCTGCACGCTGCACAAATCATATAGCTGTGATGAACAGGAACAGGTCTAAACCAGATTGCAGGAGTTTTACTGTTTAAAAATGTGGAGTATCGCTTACCACTGTTCCCCTGGAATGCTACCTTTTCAGACATGAAACTGAGTGAAATTTGGCTTGGAGCTTCATTCTTTTATTAGAGATGTGAGACTAAAAGGAAGACTATGAAAAATCTTTCCATTCATGCCTGTGATGACTTCTTCTGACTTACATATTAATAAAGAATGCAATGTATTAGCAAAACTCTTTTCCTACTACTCTGTCCTAGCAGAACAGAGGATGTGAGTGTAATATGGAGCAAATGCTAATTTTTCCATGTTCAGTTAGAGGTAAAATTTTTTTTTCAGAAATGCTGAGCATTTAGAACTCCAGCTGATTTTAAGTATGTGAAAAGTTCAGGATGAAAAGTATTCTCTCCAACCACAGCCAAGGGCAAGTTATTTTGGCTGGGTATGCTGGTTTCCTGCCTGAGAAAGGCATAGCACAAATTATTTCCTCTGACATTTGTAGTTTATTTAAGATTTATCTATGTTTTGCACTCCTAACTAAAATCACCATATTAAAACACTGCAGCAATAAGTGTTGTTTGAAACCAAGCTAGGCCTTTCTGAACTTGGTGTTCGGAAAATCAATGAACTTTAAAGAAAAAATAGATCATTTACATGTGGACCCTAAAACAGCTGCCAAATGTTACACTTTCTGAATTAACTACTCTGTGGTAATTTTCCATATAAGTAAATTATTAGAAAATTTGCAAGCAATGCACAAGTTGTCTAGTTCTTCTCTTACATGAGTGTATCTTGGATAGGCAACTGATAATACCTCAAAAGTGCGTTCAGTGCTTTCAAGGGAAGACTAGAAAAGATCATCCAAAAGATTGCTCACTCTGGGAGATCCAAGATAATTTTTGCCTTAAATGACAAACAAAATAAGGCAAAGGCAATAGACCAGCAAGTCAGGCTTGCTATTGCTAAGACAGAAAAGCGTTTCCAAGAGAGTGCCATGTGGCACAGATTTCAGCACAGCATAAGGCTTGCCCGTAAACCCTGCTTTAAAAGCATCAGTGCTTAGCCTGCACTATTCTGGTGCACAGAGCTGGGAAAAGAGTGTGTGTCCCCAGCTGACTCCTGCTTCTTACACACACATCTGGCCTTCCATGCCTGAGACATTTCCTGAGGGGTTTCAGAACAAGTTCACAGAATCATAGAATGGCCTATGATGGAAGGGACCTTAAAGATCATCTAGTGCCAACCTCTTGTTGTGGGCAGGGACACCTTCCACTAGACCAGGTTTCTCAGAGCTCCATCCAACCTGGTCTTAAACACTTCTAGGGATGGAGCATCTACAACTTCTCTGGACAACCTGTTGAATGCCTCACCACTCTCACAGTAAAAAATTTCTTCCTAATATCTGATAATATCTGATATTCCTAATATCTTCCTAATATCTAAATTTGAAGCCATTCCTACTTGTTCTGTCACTACCTGCCCTTTAAATAGTCACTCTCTGTCTTTTTGTATTCTCCTTTCAGGTACCGGAAGGCTGTAGTTAGGGTACCTCAAAGCCTTTTTTGTGCTGGTTTTTCAGAAATTGCACTCTTGGGCTGAGAGAAAGTTGATATTTTTGATATTTTTGCCTGTAGGGCTACTGTGGTGCTGGTTTCTGTATGGGTGAAATCTCATTTTGTTTCTATATTCCTCTTCCCTTTTCTTTTTTCCCCATGTGCACACATCTGTAGACACACACAAACACACACAAACAGGACATGGTGTGAGGAGGGGATGTGGCATGTGCCTCTTCTTCCAGGACTCACTGTGCGAGCTGTGAGGTGGGCAGCGGAATATGTGTTGTGTCTTGGTGTAGGCACGCTAGGTGGGGTCTCTAAAAGCTGCAGCAATCCCACCTTGGTCTTGGAGCCGTGTTGTAAGACACTTGCCTTGCACTGTGCTCCAGCACAGGGCCTGGGCCTTGCAGCCATCCTTTATCTCAGGCAGCCTGAACCTAATTTTTGTCAAAGTTAACCCTTCTTTCATATAGGAATGCAGCAAGTGGCAAATCCAGGAGGGATGCTCTGCCCTAGGTGTGAGAAGATCCTGTGGATTCCCACGTCTCTGCTCCTGTGCCTCGGATGAGCGCTGTGTACGTGAAATCTCCACTGGTTGGATGGTAAAACTGGAAGCACAGAGAAGCAATAAGTAACAATGCAAGTGGATTCAAAAGGGATTTGGATCATTTAGTTGATGAGCCAGCAGATGGCAAATGCTGCTTGCTGTAGAAAATGAAAAGTAATTAGTCTGGGAACAAAGAGCAAATGTAGGGAAAGGGTGTTAAAACCAGCACACTGATTAGACCGAGAAAGGGGCTACTGTGGAAAAAAAACACAGGGAAACCGTCACTTCAGTGCACAGCTGCAATAAAAAAGGCAAACAAGACACTAGACCGATGGAACAGTGAGCTATAATGCACCATGAAAGAGGCAATACAGTCCTCTGGAAGATGGTTATTAGGCCCCTCTAGACTACTGCGTGGAGCATGGGTCACTGTCTCAGGAAGGTTATGTTTGGAGAAAGGTGCATTATAAAGCAACTAAACTCTAATGGTTTCAATGATTTCAGTTCTGAGGCAAAGTTAAGAGGCTCATTCTGAGGGGCCAAAGAGACCTTAAAGAGATTTAAAAATTACAGGAATGATCAGTACAGTTACCAGACAATACTCATAGTAATACAAGATTATAAAAATTAAGGAAGTGGTACTGAGCAGAGAGCAGAAACTTCAGAAACTGCTGCTGCTGCAAAAAAGGACAGTTACTTTCTGACTTCATTGAGTTAGCTAAAGTGGAATACAGCTTCAGGAACACAGGAACTTCAGGAACACATAGCTCAGTCAAGTGAATGATGCACAATGAAAGTACATTGAACTGCTCCTGTGGAATAAGCAGGAGGACAATAAAGGTCCAGATAAAAATAGGAAAATGATTTAAGGGAAGAATCTCTCCCTAGAGATTTAGGATCTGTTTTAATTTGGATTCAGTTTGAGCAGATTCCAAAACTGTATCTATCTGCCGGCTAATAGAATGAACAACCTTTGCACACAAGTCATAATGAATGCGGGTTCCCCCAAACCACATTCAAAGAGGAGAAAAGGGGAGGGGGAAGGTAAATGATGCCCTGCCTTCTGGCAGGGCTTGATTCAGGTCTACTTAAGATAAAGAAAAGTTGTTGGGCTGATGCTCATGAAAAGTTGGGACAGCAACAGGCTGAATTTGAGCTCAGCAGGTAGTTTACCAGGCTAGAGAAGGAGAGAAAAGCTGGAAGCATGTGTACCTGCAAAAGAGGATGTAAGCACTAAAATTGCAATTAAACAGGTTTCAGGCACCAATGCCTACCTAGAAAACTACCAATGCCTAGAAAATTGTGCATGGTTGTGCAGGCATTTGGAGTAAATTTGGAGTAATTTACTGATGTGTGCTGCAGTGCAGATACAGAACTGCTACCACTGCAGCTGGGCTGAGCTGGGTGGAGCCCATATCTCCTGCTTAGTCCTGAGGTCCTGAAGCTGGTAGACATAGTTTAGAACATATGGATTAACTATATGGGCCTTGACAGGAAACTGGGGCTCCTTTCATTCAGTGCCATGGCCAGAGAAGACAGTATATTGCTTCTATTCGGGTTGTATCATTAGGATATAGGAGGTTCATATGCACAAGCCTCCCAACAGACAGCTTGCTACTGGATTAAGCTTAAGTCCTGATCGAACTTTGCGTTTTCTGTAAAAGGGAATGCAAGACAGGGAAAAGGAGCAGACAAGACTGAGCTTGACTTTGGGATGAAGTGAAGAAGGTAGCAAACACTGTCACTCCCTGTCTGCAAGGCTGCAGCTCCACAGTTGTAGCCACCCTATGACAAAGAAAATTGAGATATAAACACCTTGTGCTGATTAACTACAGGTGGTGCCATGACTGTATCACTAGTGGAAAAACGCAGGTTTGAATTTGCTGACATTGTTGCAGCTAGACAAAGGTTTTCAGTGCCTCTGAAGCTTATGTAGAAGTGGGAAAATAGAAATTGTGTAGTTCATGTAGACCGATGATCAAGCCTTAAAGTGAAACTGCTTGCAGATGAGATAGAAGGACCTCAGAGAAAGATGTACGATAATCTATCCTTACAGAAACCTAATTTTAGTTCTCCCATAGTCCGATACTGGCTTAAATTCTAAAAGCCAGTCTTTTTACTTTTTCCAAAGTTTAGCATAATTGTTCTGACTGAATATTCCTGTGATCCATATAGCCATCTAATCCTTCTTTGAATCCTGCACAGTTCTTGACCTTAGTGCTTCCTGTGGTGATATCTTCCACTGTCCAATTACACATTATGTGAAAGAGAATTTCATTTGATCAGCTTTGAATACATGAGGTCTTCATTTCACTGAATGTTCCTTTAACCGTCTGTTATGCAGCAAGGTAGAGAGAAGTGTCAGATACTTCTTCTCTAAAGTGTTTGTTATTTTATCTCGCTGTGTGCCTTCTTATGCGCCTCCTTTCTGAGATAAACAAATCTCATTCCTTTCAGTTGCTTCCAGTGATAGTCTCTGCCTCTGCCTTTATACCTCCCACCCTGCAATTTGCTCATTCTCATTCTTACTCTCTAACCTACACTTATTTCTGCAAGATCCTTTAAAGCTTGGGAAGGGGCATGGACAGTATGCCAGAGGAGAATTCAGCACTGACTACTATAAAGGGAGAATATTTTCTGCATTATTCACTGTCTCATTCACTGAGTAGCTGAACATCTAGTTAGCTGTTTGGGTTGCAGCTGTACCCTGAGCAGATGTCTTAGTTGAGTTGTCTGTACGGTTTTTTAGACAGTTGGTGCTGAGCTCATCACCTCAGACCTTAATTACTGTAACCAGCTTCTCTCTGGCATCTCTAACATTCATGCTGTCTTGTTTCATTTGGCAGATATCTCGCTGCCCAGGAACTCTGCATTATCCAGTAACCTGACCTTATCTCACCTTCCTGAATCTTTTTTTCTACCACATTAAGAAGAAAAATCTTACCCTTAACTGAAAGAGGTCTTTACATTGCTTCTTTTTGCTATCTGTCTGCTTTTATGCCATCCTTAAGCTCTTCATGGCTTCCTTTTCATATATTAGTAGTTTTGATGTGCATTGCCCACACCGTCCATGCTGTCTCCATGGTAAGAGTTTTTCTATGCTGATCTACAAGTCTAGTTTTCTGGTAGTACCTCCAAGATGCAATGAAGGGTAGTAAGGCAGGTTCATCTGGAATTCCTGTGTTGTATGTCGGTAAGATGTGCCTAGATCTGAAAGCACGAGCAGCATATTGAAGGTGGAGCTCCCCTTGATATTTAGCAGGAGGCGTATCTCTTCCAACCCTCTCAACACAGCTTGATACATGGAGTTGTAGCATAGTCAAAGCCAAATTGTGCCTTCTGTGTCAAAAGACTTCACAACTACTTCACCATGTATGTGTTTGCCTGTATGTACTAAGTGCTCTGGTATTGAGACCCTCATTTTCCGGCTATACTTTCTTGCTCGTGGGGATTGATCCTTGAAAGTCATAGATAATTCATGTCGCATTAGACAGTGACCTCCAGGGCTGACACGGGAGCCAGGAACTAAAACAGTTAAATAGATTATGCCACTTTCCATCCTGTTATGGCTCAGTGCAGAAAGCTCTCTTAGAGTTCATGCAGCTCCTGTGGGCTGTGTTTTATGTATGGGAGCTCTGTTTGCGAAGTCCTGTCTTCTACAACTAAAACTCCAAACATTCTTGAAGTAGATAAAGGAAAGATTTTCAAGTGTTACTTGTTTTTTGAGCCTACTTCATACCAAAGTGCTGTTTTGTTGTGTAGGCTAGATAAATATATCTTTTGTATTAGTAAGTAATACTGGAAATAAATAAATTCTAACAGCTGTGAGTGAATTGGAAGTTGACTGAATGTTGTTCAGGAGGTATCTGAAGAATATTATCTGGGAAAGTGCCCTTAAGAGGATACATTGTGCTGAAATCAACAAAGCTTTTGTTTCTGTGTTGTTATGTGAAAAGGAGCTGTAGTGGTATTAGGATCTGTCCAGTTTATTTTAGAGAGGGCAACTAGGATGGTGGACAGTTTACAACACTACGTAAAATTGGGAAGACACCAGTTAGTGGAATTTTTTTCTTACTTTATTTAACACTTTAATAAATGCAATGTAATCTGAATGTCATCTCTTCATTATGAACCAGTTGTATCTGACCCACATGTTTTAAACTGGCACTTGTAAGGCAAATGGAAAGGTGAATAGAATAGCTGAGCTTAAGAAGCAAACCCAGTTGGGTCACTTCTGTTTCTTTCGTGTAAAATTTTCAGAAAGCATGCACGATAAAGGTATAATCAAAAGAGAATTTTTGATGGCTTTCAGGGTTCCAACTGCCTTCCATCTTCTCAAAGCACCTATTCATGCTTTCACAGGAGCTTTATGAAAGCATGTGAAGTGGGTATCAATTTACCCCTATCTTATTCTTGGAGACAGACCATAGACCTTTATCCTCTTGTGGCTTTGTCTGGATGATGATGATGAGTTTTGTGAGACTGACCTAAAGCAGCAAGACAATACAAAATAAACTTTTGTGTACACCTCATTCACTGTGTTTAAACTTAAATCCTCTACTCTTGCAGTGTTTTAACTCAAACAACTTCATACACAGCAGAGGATTTGATTTGATTTGATTAGAAACTAATAGCTTGAGCTAGTTACAGGACTAAGTCTACATACTTAAATCCCTGCATAGTCAAAATTTATGTGCTGATGAAGCAAGAACAAATTGTCTGCTCCATCTAAACCTTTTTATTAAACTTCTATTCAGCATCATGAAGAGAACTATAAAAACAAACCACTGAGTCCAGATTGGCCAGGTTGCAGTCACTTGTGGAAGCAGACGACACCTTGTTTATTGTTTTGTGTCCTTGAAGTTTAAAGAACTTTTATCACTCTTGGCTTCCTCTTTTTTTTTTCTTCAGTTCACCAGTGAGCTAAGGATGCTAGTGAGAACTACCCTGTTGATCACATCAAAGGACCATTAAGCCTAATGATTTTTTTTCTGACTGCTGCTAGTATGAGATGTGCAAAAACAACTTAAAGATGGAGCACACATACTGTGGTGGAAGAAGTTTCAAGCCCTTCGCAGAGGGTACACTGTGGCTGATGTTGGGACTGTGGAACCTGTTTTGAGAGTTTGATTTTCTGTAGTCATTTTTCAAACACCAGTATTAAGAATAAGTACGTGGTCACAACGTGCATCTTGGAGTAGGGTCTCTTTGTGAGAGAGGGCCTATTTAGATTAAGAAAGGCTTGCTTTCAGGCTGTGACAGATAACCCACTATATTGACCCGAAAAAAACCAAGCAAATAAACAAACAAACAAAAAACCCTGGAACGATAGCCTTCTGGCTCCCGAGTTTCCTAAAATGTTTGTTCCGTATCCTGAAGTATACTTGTAGGAGTGTACTTTGCCTAATCCAGCAGTGTTGAAGTCTTGTCTGGTGCTTGGTGATTTAGAAGGGACTGGAGATTATTGCTCTGCTTCGACACTACAGTCTGGATCCAGGAGCTCTTCCCTCACGTGAAGGTTCATCCAAGCCATACAGATCCCTCCAAATAGTAGATAGGGTGGCCTGGGGCCTGACACAACATTTGGGGCCAGGCACCTGAAATGATAATAATCTCTATCCAGGCAGTTGGGTGGCCTGGCTTTAATCTTAAGGAACATCCAAACATGCTGGTGGTTCCTACTCTTAAATTAAAGGAAATGTAAGAATCACATTATTATGATTTTGAGCCTGACGCAAATGAAATGAAGAATGACGACAGGGTCTGCATATCAGCAGGACTTGTTCCAATGTTTCATTTTGTGTTTTGTCTGGTGGGCTTGCATGTCTAGTGAACAAGATCACAGCCTATTTTGTTTCAGAATAGCAAATACTACTGCCTATGCATGCTTTCCTCAAATTAAGAGCAGAAAATCCCCTAAAATGCAAAGTTTCCCCCTATTTTTTCCCCTTTCTTTCAGTACACATATTCCACCTTCAGATTTTGAGGTTTTTTTCTGTTTGACTTTGCAGTTGGCTTGATACAATTCAAAGTGAAGCCCTGGGGCAGAATTTTTAGCAAATAGCAGTCAAAGAGGTGCAGTAAATTATTCATTGCTCTGTGTCTTTAAATCAAGATTGGGTGCCTTAATAAAAGGTTAGGCTTCTCTTCATCAAGTTATTAGCCTTTCATAAAGGAATCCCTAGATGAAATGTTATGGCCTGTGTTTTCCTGGGAAGTAAGACTAGATCATCGTAATGGGCCCTCCAGGTCTTTAGCTCAGTGGTGCCTGATTTCTTTCCCGACCTTGAATTGCACTGAGAAGAGGAAGTTTAAGAGGAACAAGTCAGGAAGTAAAATTCTGCACGAATATTATGCAGGATTGCCAGCAAACTGCTGAGGTGTTCAGGGAGGGAGGCAGTGCTAAAGCAAAGAGCTCCATTAACTAGCTGAAGTTAATGGAGCTGTGCATGGTGTGTAGGACTGAACCACCCTTGGTGTGGGAGATAGCAGTGTGTTCACTCTGAGCCTCAGTGGTCTTGGAAAACACAGCTATGGGCAACTGCCTCCCTGGTGCGAGGTATGTCAGCTCCTCAGCCGCTGCAGGCAATGCCTGGGGAAGCTGTCTCCATCTTTGGATGATGGCAGTGCCGGGGGAGACTGTTCTTTGCCTGTTTTCCTGTCCTAACAGAAGTAACCTGGCAGTGATTTGGAGCAGCAATACCATGTGTCAGCCCGTCATGAACCACGGCACGTCATAAGACCGAGCTTGTTCCTGAAATACATTCCCCACCCTCAGTAGCAAGATCTCTCCATTTGTGTGCTTAAACCTGTGAGGGTTACAGTCCACTAAAGGCACAGGGTTTTGTATGGTGGTAAGTCATGAAAGTGTGGAACATTGTTTGGGAAGGTCATTTCTTCTGGCCTTCACCTGAGATGTTCAGCCAGTACCTGTCCCAGCTGTCAGATGCTGCTTGGGAAAACATGACTTCCCCAGTAAGAAGTGGGAAAATGTTCAGCCTCTGACTCCCCAGGTATTGATCAAGTAGAAAAGATCCACAAGATGCTACCACTTGCTAAAATGGTCATGTTAAAATAGCAGCATTCAAGTTTTGGTCTAAGTATGGAATAAGTACTTCTAAGAGATGGCAATCCTATGTGGGAGGAAGCTATAGGAATTGGAAAATGGTGAACAATGTGCATGTGTGTGTGAAGATAGGGGAAGGCAGGCTGGAGAGTGACTTGGTACTTGTATTTCTTGTGGATTTATCATAATAGTGGCCTAAACATTGTAAACTGCTGCTCTGCAACTGCGGAGCTTATGGCTGTCTTGGCATTACTTAGAAATGTCAGTGGCCTTTAGGTACAGAGGCTTGTTTCCTACATCTGCATAAAGAAAAGTCTGGATTGGTGATGTGGCCATCCCGTGCCTCACTAAAATGTAGTAGTGACTCTGCTCTCCTTTCCCCAGAGAGTGGCCTCTTTCCACATGTTTGGTTCTGCCAGACACCCCAGTTAAATCTGGTACCCTGTTAATGAGATCTGCTTTGATGAATGAGCCTTTCCTCCTTCCTTGTAGAAAGGTTGCAAGTAAGCTCACCCATGAAGGAAATGTAGATCAAGGTAGGTGACTTAGGCAGGAGCAAAGGCAGCTGTGGTGGGAACCAAAAGCTGCAACAGAAAACCAGGCAATTATTTCCCTCAGAAAAAGGTTTAAGAAAGAGACAGATGAAGCATATTTGAGACAGAAGGATGTTGAATTCATGGTTTATTGTCACATTAAAAAAGTAATATTACTGATGAATTAATATTTGCTTTTTAATATAAAAGTGCTTATTCTTACAAATCCTTAAGGCTCATTCTGTTACATTACAGTAGGATTTTTCACCATCCCAGAAACTGTGCTACATGAGTTTTATATGAACTGCGGACATAGCAAAATCTCCAAACGGTAAAACAAGTCATTAATAATTTCATTGCCTTTGTATGCATTAATCTGTTTAATTGTGTAACATAATTTAACATGAAAACAAACCAATGCAAATTTTTTTTGTATTTTCTAGTTTGACTTGGAACCGATCCCTGAAAGATTTCTATTTTGCTTGAGAGAATGGAACAAATACAATTGGTTCTGAATCTCAATTTTTTACTTGTACAGCAAAAGGGGAGGAGTGAGAGGAGCATTACAGATGTAGCATCTACCCTATGATTCTTACTAAAGAGGAAAGGAATGACTACAAAGCACAAGTACTGTTTATATGTGATATATTTATTTTTGTAATGTCCCTACATAGTACTTTTACTTAGGTAAAGCTCCCACTGAAGCCAATGTGAGTTTTGCCTGAGGGAGGAATAAGATCAGGGCTCTCATGGGGAACATTTTACATTAAGTAGTTTATTATATTTTTGTCTCACAGTGGAAGAATGAAATAGGTGGAAGTTACTAAAGCTCTTGTTTGTATTGATTACAAGTGGAATATGATTTCTGGCATATACTATGTTACACACATAAGAGTATACCATATTTATTTGTAATCATAATCAGAGCTATATTAGTTGGATGGGCAGTGAATATGCTATTTCTACTTAAATTTTAGGTACTTATTTACCATAAAGACTTTTTTTTTTTTGTCAATAATTAGGTCAAAATGCAGCAACTAAAAAAATACCTAATGCAAAAGATAAAAATAATTTAAAGTATTCTGGAGCAAGGGGGGAAATGCTAACCCATCTAATAAATAAGGAAGTTTAAAGCATTTGTGACTGCTACCGTGATATATGTACATCCTTTACAGCATAAATTACTGTACAGAATACTCTGCTTATTAACCTGTGTAAACAATATCGCCTGCTGTATGGGGACATATTGTGGGATTATGGTCAGCAGAAAGAGAAAAACTGCTGTAGCAGGGTGAGGGAGGTCTTGGGTAGCACATCCTCAGAGAGAAACACGAGTGGTATTTTATGAGCTGCAAACAAAGCCATCCTGACTCAAATAATTTTACAAAAAACCCACTGGCGTTTGCTGCTGTAAATGAAATATGGAAATGAATCTCTGTGGTTTGTTACAAAAGTAATTCTAGTCATAAACTGGTCTCTGTGTACCTCATCTGGCCAGGGACAGTCACGTAGGAGTTCACTGCATGAAAAGGGGAGATGGGGAAGAGTTGCAATGCACCAATATCTTCCCAGGCACCGTCTGCACTGCCAGTGCACCTGTCAGGAGGATGGTCAGCGGCTGGATTCCGCACTGGGATTGCCACACTGCCTCTTCAGCCACTGGTGCTATGCGCAGCATGGGAAATGGGCAGGGGTCTCTGTGATTGTTGCAACTAGCTGGAGAAGTAATGACAAATTTAAGCATCCTGTTATTTTTGCTGGCTCTATACTGTCTTTTCCACCTATTTGTTTCCCTCACCCACCCTCAGCATGGTTTGGTTTTGGCTTCTGCATTGTGGCAGCTCCATGGAAGAGAGTCTCTGTAGGACTCGGTAGGACTCCATAGGACTACTGCAACATGGCAATGGTCAGTGGACACCACTGCAGTCCAGGTTTCCATAAATAACATGCCTAGGAAGGCAGGGAGTTGCTAAAGGCAGTAAGTGGGTATGCAGCCATGGTTGTTATACCCATTATTGTCTCCATTTGCCATGGTCAGCACGGGGCATTGTCCCTGCACAGGAGGACCAGGGATCAGCCTTGGGCAGTTCTCACACTGCCTGGCTTCTCTGTTTTGGCTCCTCTGCTTTGGTTCCTGCCCCTCCTGTTGCCATCTATGGAAAGAGACAGCCTACCAGTGGTACTGCAAGCACAGCCTGACATGGCTACTCTGAAGCTCTCAAGGTACCACTGTTCTTTCTGCCTCCACCGACAGCAAGTGAAGCCAGCACTAGGAGCTGCTATAGGACTGCTGGTCTGCAGGCAGGCCACAAGCTTTAGGTGTTCCTGTGTGGCCTATAGGCTGTTCATCATGGATAAAATTGTCATTTTCACATAGTGAATTGAAAAATGACGCTGAATTTCCATAAAAAAGAGTAATATTGGCCTCATGTGGGCTCACAGCCAATCTCATCTCCTTCGTCACCTACAGAGGAACTGTTTCTCCTTCTTTAAAGGAAGCCAGCTCTACTTCCAGGCAGCACATGGAAAAAGTGCCTGCAAGTGTTTAGTAAAATGTAAAATATATTTTCTTGATATTTCAGTAATCTTAACAGAAGAAAGGTGTTCAATCAGTTCTCAAGGAACTACTTTGGATTTAGGCCCAGTGAATTACAGAGTGGTCAAGAGATGGTCCAAGTCTAAAATGTATGCTTGAAACAGCTAAAAATTAGCTGTATTTACTGCATACTTATTTTCCTGCATATCTGCTCTCTCCCAACATGATCTCAGCCCCATCCTGCCTCAGTGCATCCTACGATATTTACCAATTTCATCAGGCACTCTTGTCAACAACAGGTATGACTGTAAATCTCAGGTGGGATTTATGGCACCTCTATATCTGAGCTCATCACCTAAATTCCCTTTGTAGCCATCGGACAGAAACAAGCATTTCTAGGGTGTGATTCATTGTGCTTATTTCAGACCTTCAGTACAAGATGAGGCGAATCCCAACTTCTGTGTTTAAATCAGGACCTTTTCTCTCTCCCCTTTCATCCTCTCTTCCTATTTAACAAGGCTGATTTTGTGTCCTTAATGGCCTAAAGAAGGTGGTTGCATAGGTGTGAGACCACCAGCTCCTGCTTGTTGTGCTGCAGGGCCATAAAGTGTCAATGCTTACTCAAGCAGATTGGTAACACAATGTCAGGCCAAGGTGTTGGGTCTGGAGATGCTGCTGGAACCCCTCCAGCTGCACTTCTGTTTCACACAAGGTATCTGAGTCACCAACATATTCCCCAGATTAATGGTCTCTCTCATCTGCTGCCTTTTCAGGCAGAGAAGAGCTGTCAGAAATTGTGCATGGAGTCATCAGCACCCACTGTCTCTTCCCCAAGAGGGAACTGAATTCTCTTGCTCGGAATAATGGGACGAGGTGGGTGCCAGTCCCACAGGTGGGGTGAGAACAAGAAGAAAGCAGAAAAGTCCTGAGCTGCTTGGAGTAGCTCTGCACTGACTTTCACCTTTTCCCTGTGACTGATTTCAATTCTACTTTGTCCTGCGTGTCACAAGCCCAGGCTGAGAGATGGAGTTGAGGAAGAAAATGTCTAGAACTGCAAGGAAGAGCCCCAAAGGGACCTTGACAGACTTGAGGAAAGGACCCATGTGAACGTTATGAGGTCCAACAAGGCCAAGTAGAAGGTCCTGCATCTGTGCTAGTCCAACATCAATACAGACAAGGGATGTACTGATTGAGCAGCCCTGCTGAGAAGTACTTGGGGGTGCTAGTGGATGAGAGGCTGGACAGGAGCCAGCAATGTGCACTTGCAGCCCAGAAAGCCAAAAAAGCATGACCAGCAGGTTGAGGGAAGTGACTCTTCCCCTCTACTCTGCTGTTCTGAGACCCCACCTGGAGTACTGTGTCCAGCTCTGGGTCCTCAGTACAGGAAAGACATGGACCTTTTGGATCAGGTCCAGAGGAGGCCATGAAGATGGTCAGAGGCCTGGAAAACTTCTACAAAGACAGGCTGAGAGAGCTGTGGTTGTTCAGCCTGGAGGTTGTTCAGCCCCAGGTTCTGGGGAGATCTTACTGTTGTCTTTTCATACAAAAAGGGAGTTTATAAGAAAGGTGGAGAAAGATTTTTTACCAGGGCCGGTAGTGACAGGACAAGGGGCAATAGTGTTCAACTGAAAAAGGTTAGATTTAGATTAGATCTAAGGAAGAAATTTTTTACAAAGAGGATGGTAAGGCACTGGAACAAGTTGCCCAGAGAATCTGTGGAAGTGTTGAAGGCCAGGTTGGATGGAGCTTTGAACAACCTGGTCTAGTGGAAGGTGTCCCTCTCCGTGGCAGAGGGGCTGGAACTAGGTGCCTTTCAACCCAAATCCATCTAATCTCCTATGATAAATCTAAACTGCAAATGAAAATACCTTATTCAATAGAAATATATTCCAAAATGGAGTGAGAAAAAGAATAAGAAGGGCCTGTCCTTTGGTAAATATCACCTATGTCTAGCTTGCTCCTGCAGGAAGTGTTTCCTTCGATATCTGTTGACAGGGTGAGAATTCCATATCTAAGAATGCCAAGTGGAGGCGAAAAGGTATTTAGTGTTAAGGAAGGACTTGTTAGTATTGACTGAATAACATGAACCACAATAGAAACATTGTGTTGATTAGATTGGTGTTCAAGCCTTGGTGAAGTGCTTTATTGATGACTTCTAGATGTATTGTGTCAGGAAAAGAGCTGGGAGTTTGACCTGGGGATGCTGGCTAACAATGGTGTGGTTTGGGAAGGTAACTACCATATTGTGTTCCCAGTGCATCTCTGACTTCGCAGTTCAGTTACTCGTAATGTGCATCAGACACATATTTTCTTATGAGAGACTCTTTTTTTAATGTTTTGTTAAGCAACTAGTTCTCTCTGCGGTGCACCATTCTAAGAGAAAATTTCCATTGATTTGAAGTTATCTGAAGCTGGATTTGGAGTAACAAATATTTGAACACTTTTGAGGCTGTTATGAGAAACACACTTTGTACAAATTTCTTCCGCAGAAATATAAAGTGGCTGAAAGCCATAAAAAGATGTGAAATTCTTCGACGGCCATGCAGTACTTCTGTTTGTCCCCTTATGTATGGTTATAATTCTTGCTCTCTACCAGGATCAAAGTTATAGATACTATGGGAATGGCAATTTCACCGAGGCTGTGACTCCCCTCAGCAGTACCAAAAGTTTTATTCACTCTGGTGCTTACATCAAGAGCTTACACGGTATTTAAGGATTTTGAGGGTCTTGTAGCTCTGGACTCAAGGGCAAAATTCATCCAGAGTACTTAGCAGTTTTTTCCATAGCTCTTCTACAGCACTTTCCTTCTGAGGATACAAAGTGATTTGCAAACATTAATTAATTTTCATAAAACCCTATGAGGCAGATAAGTGTTAAGTATCCCCCGCGTTAGTACATATGAGAAACATGAGACCTGAGTGCCTTATCATCCATGCTGTTCACTATATTCGCTCCCAAAAAAAGGAATAAGTGCCTTGGGACAGAGGAAATCCCGCCTTTTTTCCCCTAATTCTGTTATTTTCCTTGGACCCTCCGGAATCCTTCAAGGGCAGCAGGGATGAGGCTGGGCTTCAAGCTACACTGTGTGAGATTCAAGTTCACAGATTGAAAAAGCAAGGGAGCCTTGCTGTATTTGCTGCTGGTTTCGGGGGCAAAAGCAAGGCCCTTTATACAACCTGTGGGTTACTTGCTCTGTGCTCCAACACCCTGTTTGAAAGGTAGTTTGGACTGCCAAAGTAGCAAATACCTCTGAAAGAGCAGGCATACTCGTGAGCTACCAAGAGCAACAGAGCCAGACAGCAAACAGAGGGAGAGGAATTACTTGAAGAAATAGCCCCAACTGGATCCTATGTGTCTCACTGAGGAAACCTGTAGTCTTTTGAAAGAACAACAGAGCCCTGAATGCTCTAAATCTTAGTGCTTTTCCTCTATGTAGCTTTAGTCAGGTTAGCACAAACAGGGCCTAAAGTGACTTTCCCAGTTTGTTAATTAACCTTAAGAGCAATTTACAGCACGGCGACCAGTGATGCTGGAAATGGAGTCTCGGCCTTACTGAGGGCAAATGGCAGCTTTATGAGACACATTAAAGTAGCCAAATTTTCATGCTAACAATATTGGCTGGGAGACGTTGTTCTGCATTTTTTGAGACAGACTAAACATACGATAATCCAAATGCTTTTCTGAAAGCATTCTGACAAATTTTTCTGTGGTTACATGTCTTCCCAGCCCTTGGTGCACAGTACATAAGCTAATGTAAAAATTATAATTATGATATCAGTCAGACCAACCAGGTCTTTTTAACACATGAAAATTGGACTAATTCCTTAGTTTCAAACCCAATGAGTTCAAATATGTGATGTAAATGCTAACAAAAATATATCAAAATGAGAGGCATGTTAGGTCTGCACCAACCAAACTTCACTTGTTACCTTAACAAGTCCATATTCTTCAAGCAGTTTGTTTTTCTATTGTGCCAGGAGATTTTATTCTTTAGTTTGAGGATTCTCCCTGAATGGGGGAGGGAAATGTTGCTATCGCTGTGAAAAAGAAACATTTCTTTCTGACATATTAAGCATTAAGAGGATTATGTAAAGGCAAGGCATATTGCAGAGGGAGACGTTCTTAATATAGCTTTTACCATGAACTCATGACCCACCAGAAAATTTAGGAGAGTTAAAAAACCTATTGCTTTGACAATCTTTTAATTTTAAAAAATCTTCTAGTAAAAAGATCAAGGAATTCATCCACTGTTATTTACATAAAATTCAACCTTTCCTGCCTAAAATCATGAGTCATTTGATGTCACATCTGCAGGATCTCTTAGGCAGATGCCATTAATCCTAGTCATTTTGCAAATTCCAATTTCATTTGGATTAAAAACTACTACTACTAAGTCAGTGAATAGTATATACTGTACATGCATTAAGGCTGGTGACTACTAAAGTCTCTTGGGTAGATAAACTAAGTACAGATTAGCCAGGCCTAAGTGTACGTTCTCATCTAGGGAAGAAAAGATATCCTGACATTTCAGTGATGTAGATTTGAATCAGTAGCCATGAAAAATGGTTGAACATTTGCATTACAAAAGAGATACTATGGCACAGTCCCGAAGGTGCATTTCGTATAAATTAATTAGCTACACAAATTATTTTGACAACAGCTAGTGCACTTCTGAGGTGATATGGCTGCTCAGTGATGAGTACTTGATGATCAATGGTAGGCACTAGTCATATCCTTCATGCCGAGTGACTTTTATTACTATTTAGATTTACAGTATATACATATGTGTATCTACACTTAGGGCTTGATCTTCCTAACCTCCTTTACCTACGGTCCTCTGTTCACCATAATCACTACCTTTGGAGCCCTGTGGTATTTGGACAAAAGAAATAGGCAAATAAGGGGTTTGGGTAACCTGTCATGTGACAGGGAGGACATGTCTGACTTTTGGCCACACTTGAACCTCTGCATATGCTTTGTTCTTACCTGTCACTCATGCCACCATGGAACACTGTAAAGGATTAAGGCCAAGGGGTCTGTATGATCTTGCTCTCTGTGAGGATCCTATAGGCTGTTCTGCATTTGTCACATCCACCTGCAATACATGGTTCCTTTGAATCCATCCAATTTCTTTACCAACCCTTACTGCTTCAGAAGCCTCTGTTTGTAAGCAAACTTCTCCCTCTAGGCATGATCTGGAGAAGAGGAGACTGAGGGGAGACCTCACTGTGGTCTTCAACATCCTCATGAAGGGACTTTGAGGCGCAGGTATTGATCTCTTCACTCTTGTGACCAGTGACAGGACTCAAGGAAATGGCATGAAGCTGAGTCAGGGGAGGTTTAGGTTGGATATCAGTAAAAAGTCTTTTCACTCAGTTGGACACTGAAACAGGCTCTCCAGGGATGTGGCCACAGCACCAAGCCTGACAAAGTTCAAGAAGCATTTGGACAATGCTCTCAGACACATGGTGTGATTGTTGGGGTGTCCTGTGCAGGGCCAAGAGTTGGACTTGATGATCCTTGTGGGTCCCTTCCAACTCGGCATATTCTGTGATTCTATGATTCTTCTGGATTTGTATGGAATGATTTCTTACTTTCTCAAAACGAACCTGAACATTGCTATGGCACACAGAAGCCTGCATATTCCTGGACTTTTACAACAGATTAAAAGGAGTTGTTTTTAATGGAGCCCCAAAGAAAGACAGTCTCCTCTGGTCCTATCCAGGACACACTGAGTGTGAAGTGCCTAATATTATTCAGGTTCTTAAGGTGGAGCATATGCTTAACTGGACCAGACCTCAAAGTCACATGCACTTTTCCAGACCAGGCCCTTATAAGATCAAATGAAGTGTTTGTTGTCACCATGTCACATTCAGTCCTCCAATCAGCCACAACCCTCAGGCAAATAGCCTGAACAGAAGAGTATTCTAAATAACCTAACCAAACAGTATAGCTGCAAGAAACCCTATGGAGAGAAGGCCAAACCCTATAATCCATTCATCCTGTTGAACCACCAGAAATTAAGGCTCAGCATGCTCATCAGACAGCACAGATGACGCCTGCACAAACACTAAAAACCAGTGTGTTTTTCCACAGAAACAATAGGTATTCAGCCAAAATAGTTCGATATAAGAACAACATACAGAAAAGGACAATCATCTGCAAGAGATCCTTAATACTTGGAAATCTTACAACAGAACAGCATTAATTCTTGCATTTCTTTGAAGTTTCTTGACATATTATATACATATAAAGAGTTCATCATGATTAATAAAAATATCCTGATCTTAGTAAAATAAACATGCTTCAAAGTTCCATATTTGAAACTCAAATGCCACATGTGCAAGAAAACTAAACTCCATTTAAGGCAAGTAATATATGTCACTTCTAATATTTCTCAACATTAAATAGCAGAAAGGGTTCCCAAAACCCCAAACTTATCTGAAGATAAACATCATAGGCACCGTCAAAGAAAACAAAAGCTAATCTAACTGGATTTTCACTTTCCTGATCTGAGGAGAAATCCCACAGTACCTTCATACGGTATTGAAGCAGCTGACAGAATCCATTGCTACTAGTCTAGTAAATCCTGACAGACTTCCACAGCTGGAGATCAGGCAAGTGATAAACAGAAAGGCACCGATCAAGTTCTCCATGATACTTGTGACGAAACAAACTGTGTTCCTTCTGGGGTGGGTAACAGCCAGGGTTAAGAGCGACAGGAGGACTCAGAAGTTGTGTATTTTGTCATTTAAAGGCATGTACGTGTCCACTCTTAGAGCCAGCCACCCTCTAACGCTCAAGTCCATGCTAAGAGGTGACCACAGCTAAGCTCAGGACTTCTCTTGCGGAGAAAGTATCTGAGCACTGATGGGCACATAAATGGTCCCAGGATGTCTTGGGGCTGAGCAGTTCCAAAGAACACAGTGAAGGCTCTGAGCCTGCGCAATGGCTAGAGTTGTTCTAAGCAGCCTCGCCAAAATCACAGCTATGTGGGGCTCAGGGTGCTCACCAGCCCACTCTTTACCATGGGGTACATACAGCCTGTGCTACCAAAGACATTTTACTGAGAAATCATACTGCGTTGTTTGGTATCTTTCTTCAAAATGCAGCTCTTCAAAAATGGGGGAGTTAAAAAAAAGGCAGCAAGGACCATTTAATCAACCATTTGTATCAGTAGCTACTTCTACTTGTATCTTGTATTGAAAGCATCTTTTGTACTCATGTTTCCTTAATATGTAAGTATACATATATATATATAATAAGAGGGTCCAACTAGTGACTCGGACAAAGACAGTCCATTGAAAGTCACTGGAGCTGATGATTTGAGTAAAGGCTGCAAATCTGATTGCAAAAAAATTGTATTTCCAATACAGAAAAAAACCCCCAAATATCACTGAAATTTTCAGTGAAAATCACTGAAAATGAACAAAATGCACTGAATGCAAGCACCGTTGATATGAACTGGCCTTGACCTTAGCTGACCCAAATTAAACTCCAATTATTGTGGGATTAATTCTTCTGGCATGAAAAACACAGCCTGTCAACAGGAACTGAAAACATCCCATAAATCAAGAAGTGTTAAAGCCTAGTTGAGGATTATGTATGGAGAGTGAGAGGATTATGATAGGAAACAGTTCTTAGCCTGATGAGCAGCAAACTCAGCTTCCCAGATAAAGGAAATTGCATGTAATGCTCCCATACAGCTTGGAAGAAAATGCTGCAAGCTTCTGCTAGATGAAAAAGATACAAAAGTCAAAATCTGCAGGATGAAGCCTTCCCATGCAAAGCCAACAACTGTTATAAATATCTGTCTCTGTGTGTGTGCAGCTGAAATTAACACATTTTCTTTCCTAAGTGGATTGCTGTTTGCCAGATTTTTTCATTATCTATTTACTGTCAGTAACAAAATGCAATTTTCCACTGTCTCTTTTAAGTTCTTGCTATCAGCATATCTGTTTTCAGGCCTTTTGCTTGATACTGTAGGTTGTACTGTTGGTGAGGAACTGAACAAGAGGTAATGTTACTTAAAAAGACAGGAGATAAAGAAATGCATGCAATTTGTTGAAACTTATTGCACACGAAGGAATGCTGTCTTTGTCCGACTTAATGGTGCTACGCAACTCCTCTCTGTGCTCCAGTGGAGAAGTAACAGGGAGATGACACATTAATACTGAAACTTCTGTGACGTGTCCATGATCGCAGTAAAAATTCTCCATGTCTATAATTTGCCCTCATTCATTCCAGTTCAGGAAAGCCCTTGTGTACGTGCTTAAGCTCTGCTGAAGTCATCAGGATTTCAGTACAAGCTTCAAGTTAAGAATCTACTCTGAGCTTTCCTGAATAGGGATCTGTTCTTATTGCACTCGGTTCAATCTACCCATGAGATTTTGGTTTTTGAGTTTTTTAGTACAAGAATAGAAAGGGTATGTTTTGTGCATCAAGATCAGTTCTTTATAGTATTTCTAGTGTATGAAAATGTTTGGAGAGTGATACAGAACAATTCATTCTGAAGAGACATCATTGTATATTGTACCGCCGCACACATACATGTCTACAGTCAGAAAAATTTTGCTTGATATTGAAGAAATATTCACCTTGGTTTGGATCAATGCTGTGGCTATTTCTGTAGCACAGTGTCCAGAATAACTGAATTATCCATGAAAGGTATACCGTCCATGTGAATGGCAAGCAGTCATTATGACAAGTGAGCACTATTCCGCACCCAGTGAAGTCCTTGCTGAGTGTACTGAACTAAATGCTCCATACTGCTGTGCAAGGTGATAGGTCCCATCAATGCATCCAGGTCGTTAAAAAAATCTGCAGGGAAAAAAAAGATTCAGCATCAGAAGAGTGAAGCTTTATTTGCTACTTGTCACACTTTAATAGATTTTATTCTCTTGCAAATTGAGTCAAGCTGAACATTTGATGGGAATGAAAGTTTAGTGCTGGTGAGATTAATTTTAAAGCGCCGTGGTTCATGATGTTACAGGCTGATGCACAACAATTTTCTTTTTAAAGAACAAAACAGTCAGTTCTTCAGCTTTGCTTTTCATTAATTTCCATTGAGTCTTGATAAAGCAAACAGATGCGGGGCAAGATTTATTCTGAGAGTAGGGACAACTAAATCAAAACGTCTACACACAAGTGTCTAAGGATACATATGTGATATGCTAGATATTTAAGCTACCACGACAGAGAAATAGAGGCCTGTACAACATGGTCAACCTAGCCTATGGAGTAATTCGGCTAACTAGACACTAGGCACTTAGAATCACAGAATGGTTTGGGTTGGAAAGGACCTTAAAGATCACCCAGTTCAAACCCCCGTGCCATGGATAGGGACAATCCAGTTGCCTACTTAGAGACATGTAGTGCCCATACTCTCAGGCAGTCGATATGTACAGCCTAGACTGGAGATCTAACATAGGGTGTACAGTGCACAGAGTGGCAGTGCAGGTATGGACACCTCAGATGGCATTGGGCAGCTGTGGTTAGCCACATGGATTGTATCTCTGTCTCCCTTTCAGGGTGAACTCTGCTGTTTGTATTGAACAAAGCTCCATCAACTGCAATGGGAGATGAGCCCCCCAACTCATATATATACACCTACACTTAGATGTACTGTTTTGACTTGAATCCTGCCCTTGTCCCTGCCTTAAATACATAAATTATCCTGAAAACCAGGGAATAATTTATCATCAAGTCAGATGCTGAGGCACGTGCTCATGGAAACCAGTTCAGCTAGGAGAAGTTTGCACTGACGAGGGAGTGAAGCACCTCACTGCCATTTGTGTCTGTTTTGGATGGGGGGAGGGCTAGGGGCTGTTCATTCCTTCTGCAGAAAGAAATTGTTCTCCGGTTTTTTGATGTGATCTGGCTAAACACATCCCATCCAGGTCCACAACTTTGGGGGCAAGAAGCTCTTTCTCTCCAGAATGACACAGATGGCAGTGAGTGCCATCCACAGCTATATCTGCGACCTTTCTGTCACAAGTCCTGGCCACCCAAATAAAGGAAAAAATTAGATTCTTCTGAGTGAGTCAGCTATCAAAATTGCCTTTTGGGGCTGTTTTGAAACAGACTATGAACAGACCAAAGGAGAAAAACACCCCTGCATCCCTACTTTGCAGACAAGTTTCCTATCAAAATAGTTATTTTGCTGATCCAAATCATGCGACAGTCTCCTAAAATAGCCCATTGCCTTGCCTCGCTCACCTCTATTTTCCTTGGCCAAGTTGTCAGCCATCTCCCAGTAGTCATAGCTGTGCAGGATGCTGTTGGTGATGCTGACGTGGTTGGCAGCCATCTGGTGAATGCGCTGAGGAATGCTGATGATAGGAGATGGGGAAGGGGCCCCTGTGCTCCCCTGGGATCCTACAGAGCTGACTGGAGATGGGCTGGGGGACATAGGTGATGGAGTTCCTGTGCTCCTGGAAACAGATGTTAATAAAGTTATTTAAAAGGTGTTGGGATTAAAACCACCAGAGTACCAGACCATACTGCAGGTAAGAAAATGTGATTTCTGACTGCCAATCTGATGTAAGTTTCTGTGCAACTTACTTTCCACTGGCACCCCAAGGAGATGGGTTCTGGGCAGCTTTTGATGAATTCTGGAAAGGAAAGAGTAATTCACAATGCATATAATTTATATAAAACTACAAAATGAAAACATTAAAGAGCATAAAAGTACAGAAATGTAAAGAAAATGAGGCAATCGCATCTCGTGATGCAATAAACCCAGTCAGCCTAGTTTGGTGTTGTGAAGAAGCACTGCTGCAGAACAGACTTGAATCATAGTCTACTAAAAATCCTGGGATAGGGGCTGATTAGGAAAACATATTAGCTGAAATGGAACCTTTCCACAGAAATCCTGGGAATTCAGAAAAGGGCTGTCAGGACTCTGTGAAGTTTAGGCCGGAATTTCTTGTGATGGAGAAATGTCATTCCTCTAGGACCTTCAAGACTGCAAGTCTGCTCAGCTTGGCTGACCTCAGGGATGTGAATCGAGGCTCCCTCAGCTCAAGTAGCTGTTCTAACCATGAGGCTCAAGAATCTCCCTCACAATTGCTCCTCTTGAGCTGTTTCCCTTGGTCTGAACACAGCAGCATTCACAGGGTCAGAGAGTCTGCCTGTGTAGACTGGTGGTTTTCCTAGCTGAAGGATTCCTCCCCAGAAATCCCCAGAAGGGGACATTAGATCATTTAGTGTATACCTGGAGTCGTTAAGACTCTTATCTGGTATACTTCCTTAGATTAAAGAATTTCACTGCTTGAGGAGAGACCACCTTGTACAAGGACTGCATTTACAGAGCAGGAGAAATTCAGGTATCAGCAGTAATGGAGAATGGATAGATAAAATGGTTCTTCTAGTAGTTAACCTGCAAGAGCTGAGGGGAATTTGCTGTGGAAAAACTCCTCCCCTCTCTCAAGTGCAGTGACTGATTCAATCCTGGGCCTGTGAGACAGAGGTATGTAAACACCAGAAGTCTAAAAAACCAAGCTTTGCTAGTCCGTCCCATCCACAGCCTCATATTCAGGCCAGGCTTTGAGCCTTTAGAGGAAAGTTACCTCCTTGCACTCTCTCCTGAAACCATACATGCAGCTAATTGTGTGCTGGAGAACAATCCTCCCTTCTTGACATCCATGGGAGAACAAAGTCCTGCTGCTTGAGATCTGTTTGTGGATATTATTTTAAATGCAAGGCTGCAGGTGTCGTAAATGGCAGGAGTTACAAGCAGTAACAGAAGTACAAAAACTCTTGGTCTCTCACGGCTTAGGAAAGGAAAAACAGTAATCAAGAGGCTTCAGATGTTCATGGATTTCAAACCAGGAGTAATCCCCCAGAGTATGTAGTCTGCAGTTTCTGTTTTCCACCAATCATGGAGCTTTTACAAGAAGCTAAATTACTTTTGAACTTTATTTTATTCTTTTTAAAACGGATAGCTAGCCATTTAAAAATCCTAAGACACTATTTATCTTCCTTGTTGTCCTGTGTCCTGTTTTAGTGTTTTGCAGGCCTCACAGTTAGAAAAACAGACACTGTTTCTCAGTTTTAAGATTGAATTTTCTGAACTTCAGTGCTAGCTTTTGCATTTTGTTGGTCCAATGCCAGCAAAACTGCACGTCACCTGGTATGATCAGTTCCACTTCCATATGCACAATGATTATATCCTCTCTTAATCTGTTCTGCACTAAGCTGGACATATCTCCTGAGCCTCTCTTCAAATACGTTTGTTGTCTCAGTTTTGACGTGTCCTCTGAATTGCTGCTTGGGTTCCCATATCTTTCACGTGCATCCCAACACTGGCTGTATTTTAGCGATATATTAGTATATTAGTGATCACACAGTGCCATGTGTGCCCTGGCATTCTTCCTGCATTTTGACACTGGCCTTCCACATCCCAGGTAATTGATATGAAAAGTGAGATTTTGGGTTCTTTGGGGTTTTTTTTGGCAGGAAGAGCTAATGTGTGAAAAGGAAAAGTTTTCATTTACCATCCAACCAACGTGGGAATCCTTGGCGTTTGTTCTTCCTGCAGAATAGTTTCTTTCTTCCCCCCGCCCCTTCCTTTTCTGATCTGTTGCAGAGCTACTGGCCTTCATCTTTCTAGTGTAATGGAAACTGAGTATACTTACAGAGTTGGAGGCAGGAAAATATGGAAATCAAAGTGGAGTCAAGGATACTTCCACTGTACATGTAACCAACCCCGCCTTACTGTGCAACTTCCCCCACATCTTTTTTTCTTATGTTTTAGGTACATTGTCCAGCTTTATCTCAGTTCTGCACCAGAAAGGTGGGGTAAGGATTCAAAACAGTGTAATGTTGTATGGGACCATCTCTTATCCCACTTTGCCTACTGCTAACCATTTTCCTGCTTTCTTTACACTCTCAAATGTGCCTGCCCCCTGAATATCTGTGCCTTCTTTTTAATTCTCTGCTGCATAAGTTTTTTTTTATAATGGAAATAAAACACTTAAAAGGAGATTTAAATAATCATTTTTTATTTTCTAAAGGAAAAGTGTGCCTAATTTTCCCTGCAAACGTGTGTGACGAGGTTTAAAATCTTTCTTTGATTGATAATATATGTGGAAGTTCTTAATGCAGTCAGCATTTCACGTAACTTGGTTTTGAAAGCTTTTAGATACCAAATACGAAAGGAGTGGAGAATTGGCTTGTTTTCCACTGAAAATTATAGCAAATGGATTTTTTTTCCATTTTTATTTTCAAAGGTGAGAATACTTTCTAATGTGAAACTATGCTATCATTATATCAGCAGGAGCTCTGAAAAAAACCAAGCTCTTCTTGACTACAGCAGAGTGTAAGTCCATTTTATGTTTTCTGTGAAACAGTTTCTATCTGCTAGTAGCAGACATTTTACATGGTTGAGAGCCTGACCATCCTATTCTTAATGCAGCTATTCTCTGAACTGGTAAAGAAAAATAAAGTACTGTAATAGGCACATATTTCTTTCCCCTGAAATCAAGTCATTGTTAGAGAAACATAACGTGTTGAATTATATATCTTGCGAAATTTTTTAAGCAATTACATTGACTTCAATTTCTGTTTGACAATAACGGATCTGTCAATTCCTTTCACTGTCTTCATGTGTTCAGAATCTGGTCATGAGTGTTTGTGCTTGTATTTGAATTTTTTTATTAACAAAACGTCAAAGGATGGATGTTTTTCATTTCAAGATTCCTCAGTCTGCAAAAAAACCCACTAGATGAGCCTTGGGTTCAAAGACTGTTCAGGTCCCCCCAAAGCAGTTTGTCTTAAAGTACTTGTAAGTTCATACTTTCAAAAAAATTAGGATGATTTCTGTGTTTGTGCATCAAACGTTGGATGGAGTGACTGCTAGGTGAGCTCCACCTGGAAGGTTTTGCTCTTGCTGTGCTTTCCAGGGAAGGCTGCCTGTCAAAATACATTAAAATACTTTGAGGGACTTCTGGTCTTTTTCAAAATAACCAGTGTTTGCACTTGGCAGAGAGTGAAAACCAGAAGCAGGGGAAGGGGAAGCAAAGGAGGAAGGAGGAGCCAACAGTGCTGTGTCAAGTACATGGCAGGTGGTCTTTTTGCCCTCTGATGCTTCTGTACAGCTCCCACTGAAGACAGGGTGGGCTGTTGGACAGTTGCTGTGGTAAGATGATGGTCCCACTGCAGTGTCCTACCTATCAATCCTGCTAAGTGGAAACCCTGCATCTGAGGACTGATCTAAATCAAAGTCTTCAACTCACAGGTAGTCTAGTGGGAGGTGTTATCCTGGAGGGGATTCTCAGAGCAAAATCTGCAAAACCTATTTGCAACAGAGCAGGACAACTGACCAAGAATAATCTGAAAGTACCTGTTTGTTAGTACAATAAATTGATCATTCTTTGTGAAGGGACACAATATGTACTTTTCAGAGAGAGGCCCTTGTGAAGACAACAGAACTGACTAGAGATCAGGCGTTGCCATGCATACCTCAGCCCAGCTCAGCTACTGTTTTAGTACAGTGCTCTGTCCCCTGTAATGACACATTGATCTAAACCCATGTCATAAGTAATGCACCTTGAAATACTCAATAAGCGCTTTCGAATACTTGACCGCGTGGTCTCTCTTGAGTCGGAACATCCTCCAGTACAGAAGAGCCAGGCAGCGGTAACTAGAATACAAGGGAGAGCAGAAGGTAAAGGGTGACCCCTAAACAGAAATCCCAATGGATTGGCATGTGTGAGAATGCCCCACAGTAACATCACTTTCAAAAAAAACCCTGGTGTGTTTTGCCTTTCATTTGGCAAAAGAGGCCTTATTTTTAAAAACAGTATTTAGTCCTGGAGCCAACCTGGAGCAGCAGAAGGTGCCCTGAGTTTGGAAGTGCAGACCTCTCCCCACCTCGCCGAGCCCAGGAGCTGGCCGGACCTCAGCAAACCCCTCGAATTAGCAAATTGCTCCTGAAAAAAACTGGTTGCTCAGCCTGCCCGACTCCTGTTCTGAGAGCCGGTGGTGAAATCCCGGCTGTGGCCGCTGGAGGACAGTGTCTCCCCAGGAGAAGCGGGGCCGGGAGCGGGGCGGGCTGGCAGCCTGCCCGGCGGGCGCCGGGAGCAGCCGGGGGATGCGGCGGCCTCGCAGCCTCCACCATCACTCTCCCTCTGTCACCTTCACAGGTACAGCACATATGCAAATGGTGTCAGCTCATCTGCTGGCTGGCAGACGGTGAGTTAAGATTGCCATTCATCGCCCAGAGAAGGCTCCGTCTGCTTTCCCTCGCGCTGACCTTTCTGCTGCTGAAACAGATGCAGCAGCTCCCTGAATTTGGATGTGGTTCCTCACACACCGAAGCGCTCCAGCAGTTCTCAGCAAGCCTTCCTAACGCGGCTTTAAAGAGTCTTTTTTAACCATTCTTTAGTCATTTTCCCACCTAAGCGTTTTTAAAGCAATTGCCATTAATTGATTCTGTGTGCTTGACGATGACACAGCAAACCAGTGACAGAGAAAGGGCATTAAAAAAAAATAGTATCTCTGAATATTTTATTCCTTTTTATACAAATGATTAATTAGGGCTCCTTATTTATGGAGGCTAAAGATGCATTTCATTTGGATTTTTAACAGATGGTTAATAGACGTTAAAAACACACTTGCTGATTGTAAATGTCCACTTACTGAGACTCACTAACCATGTAATAGGTATTTTATGTATTAACTACATAGATATTAAATTAAAATTTGATTTTAATAACATTCTAGTACTTTACTAGCAATCAGCAACCATCCTATAGAATCTAAGGTGCTTACACATATATCTAGAAAACTCAATTTAGTAGATAATCTAAGAGGCTTAATTATCCCCATCACCATATTGCCCTTCATATAATATAAATATAATTTATGATTATTGGGCCTAAAATGTCAGCCACAAAAGAACTTACTGAGCTATTGGTGCAAAAGTACATCACTCATAAAAACAACAAACCATCAGGCATTTAAAAATTAATTACACTGACATACCATAGCCAACCTGTCACAGTCAATAAATAAGTATGAATTGCTTATTTACAGAGACAGAATGCAGACCTGGTACTGTGATACAAGGGCTGGACCTTCCCAGAGCAGAAAGTATTCTCTTAATTTCAATAGAGAACATCATTCTATCTGGCTGCGTCCAGCATCTGATTTTCAAGAACTGGCTCGCTGCAGAAAAGAAGCCTTTTGAGGAAAGCTTGATCTACTAACCATAATGCTGCCAGCTGTTTGTCTTCTGGCGTGGCGTTGGGGCCTGAGTGGGTTTTTAGTCTCACTGCATACCTGAAGCAAAAGGGAAAAAGCCAACGTGAGTTAACTGAGACAGCTTTATATTACTGATCAGAGAGCAAAGCTGGCCAATGTAATTTGGTCTGCCCCCTTATACATTTTTGCCTAAGTTACCAAACATACATGGTTGTGTCTCAGAGCTATTTTGCCATTAGCATGCCTCCCTGCACTCTTTGAACAGCAGTAACTCCCTTGAACATCCGTCAGTCCAGAGGGAGCCTAGTTGATGAGGTGACACCTTCCTACCAAAATAACCTCCGCTGCTGTGGAGACCCAGTTACACAGAGTTCATGCAGAAAGGTTTTCAGAGCATTCGAAGGCAGACAGCCTGCCTGGAAGCTGGTACTGACCTCACCCTGCCAGTTCTGAGTGTGTCTACCCAGATATGCTCCTCCGAGCAGAGCACAGCATAGGGGGAACATGTGGCTCAGAGCTATTTTTGCTCATATGACATTACATTCAAATTCTATAAAGATTAAACATGCACAGAGGTAGCACTGCTGTTTCAAGAGTGTATGTGCTATGCAATCACAAATTGCTTTCTGGAAATCTCAGCTTCCAGCTGAATACCTGAACAACAGACAAGGTTAGGACAACACAGAGTGCTTCTGGGCTCACTTCCAGAAAAATACCTGTTTCCCATAATTAGCTGCTTGTGATTTTTTCTTACCTTTGCTTTCAGACTTTAATCCTGATATCTGTGCCAAAATTCAGTACGAACATTTTGTTTCTACAGGCATACCTAGCAAACCACTTATTTTTCTGAGCTGCAGAAAGTGAGATCAACAGCAATTCACACTACAACACAACCGCAGCTGCACGTATTATTGAAAGCTATGGATCTGCAAGCAAAATTCATTTCCAGAGTTAGGATCATATATTTACTACTATGAGAAAAGACAGGGAAGACAAAGAAAGAGCTTTCTGCCTTTTGAAAAAAAAAAACAAAAAAAAAAAAGAGAAGAATTGCAGACATGGGAAAAAAAAAGGAAGGGAAGAATTGCAGAGATGGAATGTACTGTTCTCTTAGAGAAAAACCCTATTTGATTTTGTTCAATAACCTTCTAGTTAGAAAGCTGGCCTCGATCCACTGAAATACATCAGAAGACAGCCCTAAGTGGAATAAAATGCCAGTGCTATTATTAATGTGCGAGAAAATCTTCTCATCAACACTAAGTCCAAAATAATGCATTTGATTTAGAAGCTTCGATTCATTACTAATATGATTAAAAATGAAAATACGTTACTTCCTATGAACTTAATCCAGATGAGAGCTGCATGGTTGACTGTCCTGAGGAATGATGCCATGGTCACTGGCAGTGCAACTTTCTCTGCTAGTGTGTCACTCTCTTGCAGAGAGTCCCTCAGCTGCTGGGATGATTTTGACCTTTGTTTTCTCTACCAGCACTGCCAATAATGTTAACTGTTAGTACCAACTATAATGGAGAAAAGGACTTTAGAGACATTTTTTCTTCATAGAAACTGTGGATGGGACAGAATTCTAGACTGTACTGTTTGGAGAGCCATGAAGGTGACTAAAAGTAGGGGTGGCTTTAGGGTGAGCTGGACTGCTTCTGGGACTCCGCTGGCTACATTAGGAGCATACACACCAAGTGGACTTTGAGTGTCCATTTTTCTATCACTGTTGACATCTTCTTTCAGGTAACCTTTAAACAGCAATCTTAAACACATTGCAGCATTTTTCAAACTACCATTCCATGCAAATGTTTTGTTATTATGGATTACCATTTTTCTCTATTCAGTAGCTTGGGGCTTACATCATGAGACTCTTGAAGTAATTTGCAACTCAAGTAATAAGAAAATATTTGGGTGCCGGTTTTTTTTTGTCTGTTTGGTTTTTTTGTTTCATTTTTTTATTCTTCAAAGTTTCCTGATTTAATTTCCAAAGAAATCACAGACAATACATACACATTACATATGACTGACCAGGCACTTAGGAGGATTTTACTTGTCCCCTTTTACTGTATGTAGGAAACTATGTGATAATGCAGACGAGCATGTTTGCACAGAGTAACCCCTGAGATCATCTCCCTTTCCTACCTGATGAGTTCAACTGTTTCCGAATACATGGTATAAGGGGATTTGGATTCCATTGGGCCTTGTTCCATTGCATTTCCACACTCAATAAACGATAGCGCGGCTTCTGCATAATTCAGTGCCTTTCCAAACTTCTCCACCTAGAGGGAAAAAATACGGACACAGAGAAATAGTGTAATCATCAAGATGTGCTTGTATTTCATGGGATTTTCTCAACATAAATTGTAAACTTGACACAAGTCGGTGTATCTTCAGATTCACAATTTTTTATGGGAGAAACTAAAACCCATCAAACCCTGTGCATGAGTGAAAATCATGTAGAAGATACAGAAAGCAGAGCTGAAAAAAGCTCTGAGATATTATTTGTTCAACACTTTTGTGTCCAAAGAAGGATCAGGTCTGCCTAGGACACTCCTGACAAATGTTTATCAAAGCTCTTCCAGTGCTGGAAATTCCACAAACTCATCAGGCCTTTTGTTCAAGCTTTCATTAAAAAGGGTTTCACACAACTTTGCAGATGTAATTTTTTATCACCCAACAAAGAAAGGTAAATGAAACCCTGAACTAAGAGAATTAAATACTTCGACTACTAACTCATATACAAAGGCTCATCTCTGTTATCCTGTCTTCTTTATCCCTACCATTTTCAGCATTGCCCTCCTCTTGTCATGAATTTGCTTTCTATATCCTCCTCTTTCAGGAGGATATGCTGCTCCCTGAGCATCTTCTGTGATCCTCCTTCCTTGTCCCATTTCTTCTATTTTTGGTACTTCTCTGACTCTGTGTGTGTATTTGTGTACTTGTAGGCATATATGTGCATATATATGTCCTCAGTGACAGTGTATATGCAAATATGCACATAATGTTCATATGTGTACACTTACATACCATTTATCTGCTCTCAGAATTTCATTTTTGATGTGAAAGGAGAATCATACTAATACCTCTCTGTCCTGACTTCTTTCTCCTTCAGTCAGAACTCCTGCCGGTACATAAAGCCCATTAATGGACTGGATGTATTTGGCTGAAATCTGATGCACACAGTGAAAGGTTAATGGACCTTATTCTTTTCCAAGGGATAAAGATTTTAAATAGCAACTTCGGAATGGCACAGTGGCTTCAATCTATTTTAGGTTCTTATATGACTCCCATTGCGATCATACTGGAGAACTTCACAAACTTTTTATTGTATTTCTCTCCCTGATGCTCCAGTGCAGGTGGAAGTGCTATTATCCCAATTTCACAGATGGGGGACTGAGGAGCAGAGAGACTTAGAGTGAGCAGCCTGAAAATCTCTCTAAGTGCCTATGTTAAGTAATGCAGTGCCAAAGTAGGTGGTGTTGAGCCCAGCAAGGTGATTCAAAGTGCCTGAAGGCACTTTGGCAATATGGCATTACCTTCGGGCTGCCACAGAGTAAAAAAACAGCTGCAGAGGGAAAGGAAGTACCTGCAAAGGGCAATTCACAAGGTATAAGTAAGGTGCTGGTCCACTGTATAGGGAAGCTGAATGTGGAGGATATTTCAACCACTTAATAGTGATAGGAGGCTATTCAAACTGTGTCTAGGTGACTTTCATGCAGGAAACTTCTGGCAGAGCAGAGAATAATGCTTGCAACTCCTTTTTCTGGGAGTCTACCATAAAAACATTTCTCTCCAGGCTAAGAATTTCCTTTGCATATTAAGTGATCTTTTTCATTCTGTTTAAAGCAACACACTAAAATGCACCGTTTGTACTTCTCCACAATATTTTCTGATTTAAGACTCACTTTAAAGTAATATGGAACTGAATAAACCATGGAAATTTGGGCTAATAAACTCAGGTAGAGTGTAAAACTCGGTGTCAGTGTCCTAAATTAAGGGCCTGCTTCTGCTTCCACGGCCTTTTTACATTCTGCACAGCTGAGAAAAAAAGAGGTGAGGAAACAGAGGTACTGAGCCACCTTTCTTCTTTCCTGATGCTCTGAGTGTCTGTCTGACAGAGCAAGGCAGGAATGCAGCTACTCCTACCTGCAAGACAGTCACACTAATGCAGGGTTCCACTCCACATCCTGCCATCCCAGAGACCTCATGTCGCTGGCTTATCCATGGAGAACACAGCCTTGGAGAAAGCTGAAGGACAGCTAAGCAGAGCTCTCCTGGAGCCCTGTATACTTTCTTACATCCATTTGTTTGGAAAGAAAAGTTTCGTGCTCCATATAACCTCAGATTCCCCTTTTTCTTACTGGCTACATTTTAGACAGGTCAAAGCCAGGGCCAAGAATCTGTCTGTTGCAACAGTACTTTGTGTGCTAGGTGTTCCTCTAGGGTTGCACAGATTCCTGGTGTGCTTCTGATTATGTCCAGAAACATCTGCCATGAAACCAGTGTTCTTCTGGCACTGAAAAGCCAAAACTCTTTAAAAAAAAAGTACAAATACCTCAGCCACCAGATCAGATTTGGGGATGCAATTATAGGACCTAGTCAGCTACTTAAACTAAGAAGATAGGTATGTGGATCCCTTACACAGCCTCCATTACTATAGTTACTAATTAAAGCAAAGGGATAAATGGAAAGTTTTATTTATACAGGCCTTTATCTCAGTAAGTCATTATTTGTTAAGTCATAGTTTATTGGGCTATGAACATTTGATTATATAAACATTTCTTAATTTAACAAGCCTAGCCATCCTTATAATAGATTTTATAATTACTCCAGCAATACTGCGCTGATGAAGAAACTGCATTACAGAAATAATTTGCAGCAATGTAACTGGAAAGAAAATGTTCTCACCATTGCATCTGCTTTATGCTTCTTCCGTTTAGCTTCCTGCATAAAATAATCTGCATTCCGTGGCCTACCAGGGGAAAATAAGAAGACATTTTATTATTTTCTGAAGTGCAGAATATTTTAAAGCTATTTTTCCCTTATTTTAAACCTGATTTGCAAATATTTTTTATGAAGAAAATACACTTATTGTATAACCATGGATCTTCTATTTTCAAATTGCTGCCTGTGGAGACAATAGCATTTATGGCTGTTCTCATTCTTTAGAAGTCAGTGATTCAAAGTAAAAAAAAGCTAATAAAATGCATTTTTATGGATTATATAAACTGCTTCCCAAATTAGTGCAGTTCTGATCTGCGAAACGGATATAAGCACTAAGCGGAACAAGATATTCTGTCTTCTCTTCTCCCTGGTGCCTGCTTACCTCTTTTTCTATTCTTCTCTGCACATTATTATTTGCCTTGGCTTCACCCTCCTCTCAAAACAAGTGTGTGTTTAATCTCTCCACTTTAAAAACACACACTGAACCTGCTTGCCTCCACAGCTACCATCTCACTCTTCTCCCTCTTATCTGTAAGCATGCTGAGAGTGCTGTTTACTTTTGCTGCCTGGAGTTCATCTCCGATTCAGTGCTGGGCTGCCTGCTGCCAATCCATTGGTGTTCCTAGTGCCAATTTCTCCATTGATTTCTCCTCAAACTGATCTTGGAAATTCCATCCCATCCTTAGCCTACCTGCCCTGCAGGGCACAAATTCAACTTCTCTCTCTGTCCTGAAATTCACAAGTCCATTTGTGATTCAGATTTATCCACTCCCATTCAAACTGAAAACAAACTGATGTCTCCTCGTCACCATGTCAGTGAGCTCCTCATGACTGAAGCAAATTCTTTCATCTCCTCTTACAAGCCCTCCCTATGGCACCTTTCTCAGTCACTGTGGAGAACAGCCATTTGCCAGGTCATTTCAGACTGTAACCTTGCATCTGTAGTTGTTGCCTCATAAAAGTCTCCACATTTCCTGACCCTGCAGATTCTTCCAGTCTCATATATGTGGGAGGTGACCTTCTTCTTTCTCTACTCAGCTAAAACATGTCCAAGTTCTTCTCAGCTTGTACTGTGGTTAATGCCATATCTTCCTCTCTCTCAGAGAGGGAAGTTTTGCCTTGCAAAATAGTTTTCTCAATATGGGCTAGAGTGTCATCCCTTTGTCCTTATCTAAAGAACAGTAGTCTGAGTAGTCTGAGTTTTGATGTTTTTACCATTCATGCTTTTAACTGCTTGGTGTTGTAAATGATACAGTATTATTGCCACTCAGCAATCTGTTGTACATTAACTCCGACAGGCAGCTCAGCTCTACACAGCTAATCACTCACTTCCCTCCAGTGGGATGGGGGAGAGAATCAAAACAGTAAAAGTGTAGAAGAGTAAAAGTAAGAAAACTCGTGCACTGAGATCTCATGGAAAGCAGGGCTTCAATGTGCTTAACAGTGACTTGGGCAGATAAATGCCATCACTCTGAACGTCTTCCCATTCTCTTTCTTCCCCCAGCTCTTTCTGGCTGAGCATGACACCATATGGTGTGATCAGCTGGGGTCAGTTCTCCCAGCTGTGTCCCCTCCCAACTCCTTGTGCACCTCCAGCCTGCTTGGTGGGGTGGGGTGAGAGGCAGAAAAGGCCTTGAGGTTGTGTGAGTGCTGCTCAACAATACTAAAGCATCGCTGTATTATCAAAACTGTTTTGGTCATGGGTCCAATACACAGCAGTACAGGAGATATTACGAAGGAAATTAATTCTATCCCAGTCCAAACAAGTTCACATTCGTAACTAGTTTTTTTTCCTTGAAATTGGGATTTCTCTGCACATGTGTTTAACAAAATGTTTTGTGTCATCCAGAGAAGATGCAGATCTAAAAAGTGAGGTCAGAGGAATGGATAAGTAAAACATTCTTGCTGATAGCAGGAAGAACATGCTCAGATTCATAACTGAGGTCAGTGGGGGCACAGGGGAGCCTATTGACAGAAGAGGACAGCCATATAACTTCCTTAAGAACAAAAGGCTGTTTGGCAGTGTGTTTACTTTGTCTGTTTCTTTCTACTGATGTGCATACTGTTTTAAGGACATTTAATTGTATCATAGAAGGTCAGTCAACCTTATTTTGAAGAGAAGAAAGGCTAAATATAAACTAGATGGAAATGAAATTCAAAGTCTGGCTAATTTAGAATGATTTCTGTCCTAAAAAACTTGTTGATATGAAAAACAGTTCCTCTGTTCCAGGTTTCTATAAAATATTATTCTCCACAGAGTGAAATTTCACCTCAGCTTACTCTACCTAGTAGGTCAGCAAGGAGACTAAAGACAGGTTGTGTCCCAGGATCTCATAACCTACCGCAGCTGCAAATACTTCCTGTGCCCAACAAGACGCTAATATTATCTTAATAATAAGAACCATCTAACTTTGGTCTTGTTCAATTATGAAATATTACACATTGAAACAGTGTTAGTTAGATACAGAAAAATAGTTGTGTTTTCAGAAACACAGAAGGAATTCTTAAGAAAGTGTTCTGTCTCTCTTTGTCTTGTGCAATGACCTAGGTAAGATGGTTTACTGTGAAGTACAAAAAAGCAAAGCAAGGCAAGGCAACAAACCAGTGGTCTCATCTATCTGAAATGTTCAAAGTGATGAACCTTTACACGAGCCTTTCAAACTCAGGCCATTAAAATACATCCTTTGCAACATTCTGTCCTAAGTATCACCCAACACTGTACGTCTAATTTCCTTCTTTGAAGCATGGCAAGAGGCTGTAAAAACAATGTGAGATAACACAATGTAATTATGGTTGACTTATTTATAAGTTAATTGTAAAATGATTTTCAACTTGCGGCAGGTCTTATTCTCCTAAGTTATGATTAGCAATGGGGGTATTAGCATGAACATGAACACTACTGAACCTAGAAGCCTGCTTTGAGGGCCCTGCTGTGGGGCGGGTTAAACATAACACAAAAACTGAAGTCGTCAGCTTGTACTAAGTCCAACTGTTGTTTGTGAAGTCTCATATAAAAAAGAGAAGCTATTAAAATGCCATTTTAAAACAAAGCATATATATTCTCCATGTGAATGTTTAAGTATTTCCATGGGAAAAATACAAAACTGAATTAGAAAGCAGGGGATGCCTAACAGAAATTAAGATGCATCGGGATAAAATGGATAGAGTATCAGTAGCTTTTTAAACAGAACTTGTTCAATAGTGTTCATAAACATGCCAAGTCAAATTCTGGTATCTTCATTCAATCTATGAAATACCATTCTTCAATTTATCACTACATTTTCATAACCTTTCTATTAACCAATGTGCAAGTTGGGTGAAAATGGGAAGCTGAAATGTCCTATAGATTCAATGTATGTTTTTGTACATTGTATAAATTTCTTATATCATTTTAGTAACAAAATAGTTTAAATTATTATGCCATGAAGTAGAAAAAACAGAAAAAACCCACTCTTCTTTGGACTTCTGGAAGATAAGACGTTGCCTCAGCTCATGGACATATGAAGACACATGAGAAAACTGATGCATAAATTAATTATTCAGGATAGCTCTTTTGCATACTGCACATTTTGTATCTATGAAGTTCACAAAAAATTGTTAATCTTATTCTAATTTCACAGACTCTGAAGTTATAGTGACCTGGTGACCAAGAACCCATCTCTGTTACAAACATGAAGCTTCATCCAAATTTCCTCTGCAGCTTGGCTTAGTTAGTTACATTGGTGATAATCTCAGACTGGAAAATTTGCAGGCAATCTCACTAGATGCTAATTTCAGATACTGTGTGTTATTGATGAGAGGCATTTGGAGGAGAAGCAAATCTGTTTTCCCACTGAAGAGACTCAGAAAGGTCTGTGGCTAAAACCCTTTTCAGGTCTTTGGTCTCAACTTCACAAACCCCCTGCAGATCACAGCCTTGCTACAGCCTGAGAGGAGGGACAATTGAAAAATTTCTACAGGGTTAAAATGGTACTAGGATATTGGTTGAACTGGAATGGCTGTGAGGAGCAGAAGCAGCACTGGAATCTCTTTGTTAGGCTTACTGGTCATGAATGTAAACTGAAGTCCCAAGGGAAGTTATTCAGTGATTTCTGGTTTTCAGACAATTGAGTCAGATTCTTCTTGTAAGTTATTTACAAGTGTGTGAATCTATTGACATCAGCACTGTCACTCCAGACTTACAAAGATAATTCAGACTTCTTAAAAAAAAAAAATTAAAAAGAAGTCTGACTTCAAATTAACAGGTAGAAACAAGTCTATTAATAATCTTGACTGCACAAGAAAGTCTTTTGTTTCTGAATATCTGATTGTTGGTACTTTTAGAAATAAAGTCCTCTTCAACAAAGACAAAAAGGAGTTCTAATACACTGCTCTAATGCATCTCATATATCTCTCTGAAAGGCAAGAGAAAGAGCGTAAAGCATCAGTGCCAACTAAGTCAGGCCGCTGGTGAATTCTCCCTGGGATCAAGTGTCATTATGTGAAACTGGCTGCTCTCGAGGAGAATTTACCCTACTACGTTGATTGGGGAAAGCAATCAAGTACTGCTGGAACCACTTCAACGCATTCTCAGTCAACACTAGCCAGTCACCTAGGCACTGCAACAGAATCCAGCCTTTTACAGAATAACCCCCCTACGGCTAGATCTGATAGTACAAACAAGGCCAGGCTTCCTTTTCAGCAGCGGCATTCAAACCATTTATGACTTTGACAAGGGCAGCCTCAGTAGCATGGCTGTGGCTGAATCCAGGATGAAATTTATCAAACAATCCACTACTGTCCAGAATTTCTCTCACTTGCCTTGGCACCACTTTCTCTGGGAGCCTGTCGAAAACCAGTGGGAAAGACAGCATTTCCATTGCTTGTTATGTTGTGCGGGATCCCAGCATGAGGTGAGATGGCTGCGGGCATCGTAATTATTGCCCTCCCAGAAGCAGCCTTTCAGAATTTCTGGGCCGTTGAGCTCCTAAGAGCGGTGTTACCATTACCCAGGTGAAATGCTTTTGTGTGTGTATACGTTTCTCTCATCCTATTTAGCTCCATGCCATTACAGTGCATCTCTGCCCCCTTTGTCTTTTGCTGTTTTCTCTGAATTTAATTTACTCCCGTTTAGCAGATAATTGCAAAAATGTAAACTCATGCAGTAAAATAAAGGGAAGAGAATCAAACAAAGTGAATCAATAAAAGCCTTACTTTGTATAGTAATTTATCAGTATCTACTGCAAAATAATCTCCTTGGAACTCAGAGCAACCAGTGGTATTTACAGAGTACGGTGTAGGTTAGACTCCAATATACAATTTTAATTATAACTGCATTCAAACCCACATTTTTCATCTAATTTTTATATTTTATATGAACTAAATACTAAACTATAGCATTTTCTGCTTCATTTACATAATCTACCACTTGTACGTTATTTCTTACTGTCGTATGGTGCTTTATGAGAATACATTAAAAAAAAACTAATAAAAGTTCAATTAAACATCATAAATGTAGCCAAGTGCACATTTTAATACCCTTCAGAGATAATACTGCTGAAGTGTTATAAAAAACCCAACTAGTGCTTCCTCACTGTACAACAATTGCATGTAATAAAAGCAGTTTAAATCATAATTCTAAATATAGGATCAGTTTCACAACTTTAGTAGTCTAAACACTGAAAAAATGGGTGTGTTGGAAAGAAGTAGAACACCAAAATGAGTGACTTTAAAATTTGGTCAGAGCTGGGGCAAATCAGAAGAAACTGGCATAGCCAGGGTAAGCCTGTGTCCATTTTTGAAGCTGTGCCCTGAACTTTCAGTCCAGGAGGAGAAGAAAATCCTGTAAGAGGAAGGAAACCACATAAAGTGAAAGGCAGGGGTACACAGCCTTGCCTGTTTGCTGTTTCATACCGGGACATGTGTCAGGAGTTTGTCTGGCACGTTGGGTCACAGATAAGGGTGTTCTTCTTTGGGGTAAATCACAGAGCTAAGTGGGTATTGCTATACAAAATAGTGTTCTCCCCTGATGTATCATGACCTCTTGCCCATTCCACAACTTAAAATAAATCCTGTTTTAAGGGACATAGCACAGCTGTGTCTGAGACATGGTACACACAGAGAGCCCATGACGCTGCATGAAGTGGGTACCCAGCTATAGGAGTCTCATGCCTACTCTGGCAGACCCAGCAGGTCTGGAAGTTCAGCAGAGGAGCATGCCAAGTGGAGAGGGCCAGGAGGGTATTTCTGAGCCATTTAAATGATAGTACTATAGGCATTTCAGAAAGACAGGCACAAAGGATCTGATTGGAGTCAAGCCAAATGTAAGAAAAATTTACTCAATCACAGAACTACACAACTACCATCTTGTTGAGTTTAGTATAACAAGGCCAATAGCTCAGATTAGATGAACAGATGAATAGTACAGATACCTAGGGAGGGAGTTACTGTTGCAAAAAATATCAGACAAAATTAAAGCCTTGCATCTAACTTAAATGAAATGCAGAAGGATAAAATAAGTGGGGACTCTTATTTTGGCAAAAATGTAAAATCCCCCAGACTAACCATCTCACTGTAGTGAAATACAAGAGAAAGGGTTAATATCTACTACAAATTCCTGGGTATGACCCAAATTCATGACTTATAGATATCTATATGAAATAAATATCTAAACTAAGACACGCAAGGGCAAAGTGTATAAGTGAAGAGAGAGAAGGAAAGAAGTATTCACAATAGGGACTTTTGTCTCTTTCAATGCATGTTAAATAGATATTCTGAAATAAACTACTTTCAGTTGGAGTGAAAGCTTTTATAATCAGACCTAGGGAGAGAGGGCAGGACTACAGCAGTCCAGATCTATTTTGTTTTGAAATCCCATGGAATGACATCTTAAATTCTTGAGAAGCAGCTGAAAACCAAAGGCAGAAAGACCTTTCCGGGAGAGGGACTGCCTGGCAGCCAGCTTTGATGTACCCAGCTCTGTTGAGGGTGAAGACGAGGTCTGGGTGAAACTGCTGGGTGACATGAATGGGGTATCTACACTGAAAGAAGCAGGTAATCCTGAGACAAAGACTCTATCTGGGGATCCTGGCCTGTCAAGCCTGTCTAAGAAACTTTGGTAATCACAGGACTTGAAAGAAATCATAATCAGGCACCTAATCAGGTAAACATATGATAGGGATTTTGTGAATTCATATTCCTCATGGGTGTTAGGTTACCACAGCCCCTCTCCAGCTCCGTGACTCATTGTTTGTTCTCAAGATGAACAGGGTATTCCCAGGCTAAAAATGAGTTTAAATAGTCTACTTGTGATTCTTTAGATTGAAGAGGTTATGATCATTTGCCTGTGTGATTTTTTATCGCTGGAAGATGAAAATATGCTTTACATTTTGAAGGAATGATCAGGAAAGCTCCCAGGCTTCCCTGGGGTATCACAGCCTTTGCACCCTAGGGCCATTACAGTCAACCTTTTAGTCCAAAACAGAAACTTCTGGGAAATTATATTGTGAAAAATGGACTTGAAACACATTCTTCAAATGTATGTAAATATATTTTCCACTGCCACAGGGACAGCAAAGCTGACTTGGGAATTAAGCCTCAAATAGAGGGATTAGAATATCTCTTACACACCACATCTGTGAACCCTGGAATTGACGGTGATGAAAACTCACACCGCTCTGTGATCTAGCACAAGTAGACAAACCCCCAGTTACACTGGGATGGACTTCTAGATACCAGAGCAGAAATCAAATCCAAAGAAAACAAGCTCTGTCAAGTACCAGAGATGTGGTAGAATGGCAAACACCATGGAAGTTAGCTGAGACTTCTGCATATTCAGCATGAGACCTAGACTAGTCCAAGAGCTGCAGGGTTTGGAGGCTGCTCATCATCTGCTGTAGGCATCTGCTCATTGCTCACCAGTTGCAGAGGTGAGGAAAGACTCAGAGAGACTCGTGGGAGAGACTGTCTTTTCCCATCTGTGAGATTCAGCTCTGCTGCTGGGACCTGGAGAAGCGTTTGCTGAATCTGATTAACAGACCCTTGTCTTGCTAACTATTATGAATCCTTGTGAAGATATTTTCTAGTCTATCTGTAGAGTAAGAAAAAGCTACATCAGAATCAATTAATGCAAACAAGTCTTCCTTCCTGAGTGACAAAATTATCAGACACTATTTCAGATTTGAGTCTGTCAGTAAAAACATTCCTTGGCTACGCCTGTGCAAGTGAAATAAGCAGGACAAGGATACCAGCTTTATCATTTGATCATCCATGCTGTGTAATTGCTGATACTCACTCCCCTGGCATAGTTTTGAGCTTAGTTCCAGACAATGCCTGGGCACAGGTGGGAGATAGCACCGGACAGGGACTGTTCTCAGGAGGCAGCGAGTGTTCTGTGTCTTAAGGAGTGCAGACAGTTTAATCATACAAAGATAAGCAGTGCTGAACCACTTGCCCACAGGAACAGAGGAGGGGCATGGATGTATCATGTAAGTTCAAATGAGGTCCACAGGTCTGGCTTTCCTTTAATGACAGGGAATAATGGCTATACATTCTAGACCCTGTGAGAATCTCCTGCCAGAGCTGATTAGGCATCTGTTTCCCATCAAACCAAGTGTCCCTATAAAGAAAGGGGGTAGGTGGTCTTGCAGAAAACAGGCTAATTATCTAATCATGGGAGGCAGTGTCTGTCATGTCTAATGTTATTTTATCATGGGCAGTGTACACATGAGAAAATTCAGTGCCACAAGTAAGAAGGAAGAAGAGAGAGACTGGGATAGTCAGATGAAGTCTCAAAATCCCCCAAAGCCAAGAAACTGGGAGCAGTCCAAAGTAAGTATATGAATTTTGAGAAACTTAGTGTAGTAGACATTGGTCTGTCTGACCAGTGACTTTTTAGATTGCTGATGAGAAGAAAGAGAAGCCAAGCTCTGTTCCTTAACTGTGCTCCTCAGGACGTATTCAGCACTACAGAAGTTTCTCTAAATACTTCAGGAGTCCCTGGGGCATTTTGAGCAATGCAAAGTGAAATCACTTCCAGATGTTGTATGGGAGTCACAAGCCAAAAGCACCTTCTTTCCACTCTGAGGAGGAAGAATAAGGAAGAAGAGACTTTGGAAAATCAGACACTTGGGGTTTCAAGCCAAAACAAAGAGATGTGCCAAGAAGTTATTTTTTGAACTCTTCATAGGCTCTATGTGTAACACCTTTACAGTCTGAATATTTTCTGGGTATATGGTTTACTGTTTGACAAACAAACACAGGAACTCTATCTCACCACAGGATATGTCCCTTGAACAATGTGAAGCTGGTGGATGTGTGTAGCACCAAAATCCATAAAGGCAGAACAGACATTTAACAAAACATGAATTAAAAAAAAAGCTGTAGAAGATGTATTATCTCACTCCTCTAAGGCCATAAAAAAAGAAAAATAAATTTAAGTGAAGAAAAACCACACCCCAAGTTTGAAAGAATAATGCACAATGCAATATCCAAGGTAATGCAATACAATCCTGAGGAGCATGTTCTGATTTAGCCATAAGGAAAACTGGGAAGCTGGGTACGCTCTGATCTTTTTTATATCACATACGCAGTACTTTGAGGAGGGTGTGGGACTGTGCCCTTGGGCACCCACAGCATGACTGTGCTTATCCCTTTAAGGACAACAGACTTAGTTCCTAAATGCAGTTATTGGGAATTCTATCATTCAGTGAAATTACAGCAGGAATCAATTTGGCTTGAAGCATTACTATGTAGCCTTGAAAATGTTCTCTTCATGGAGTCAAAAATGGCCAAAAATCCAGGAAATCTTGTTAAGAATTACCACTGAAAACAGCATAGAAGTCACTTACATATAAGGCATGCTGGGTACCTCTAAGCATATCTAGATCTATCAGTAAAAAATGGCAAATTAGGTAAAGTAGAATTTTGCCTGTCTTTTGAAGACTGTTAGCTATATTTACTGTTATACTGCAGTGTATGTGTATACAGTACTCTGCCAAGCAAGATACACTTTTTATTGACCTACTTGTGTTCCAATTTATTGCTAGTGACAGCTGTTGTCAATGATCTGGAGAAAATAAATTGAGAATAAAGGAAAGACATACTGATTGGTCAAAAAATTAGTTGTTCTTTTAAATCAAATATAAGGGATTTAGTCTCTTAAAAACTTCAGAGTCTGATTAAAATTAAGACTTTAAAGCCATGGCTGGATTACAGTAATTCAGAACTTCATGGATTATGAGATGAAATATTTCATAGGCATCATTTTGGACAAATGCTGTCATTAGGATTACTACATAATTTAGTCCTACTGTACTGCATTTCTTCAAATCCTCTGCTGTGGTACTATACGAATTTGAAAGACACTGGCTGCCATGTTTAATTTGATCCTTCTAATACGTGAGTCAAATTTGTTGACATTTAACATTTACAGCCAGTCTAATCTGCTACATTTCAGTGACTTCCCTGCACAGTAATTTCAGAATCAAGATCTAGTACAGCTGGTATTCTGATGGTGTATCCCAGATACAGGTTGTGGGTGACAGATGTAGTACTTGACAATGTCCTTCCTCTAGTTAGCACAACAGGCATTTAACTGTTTCTGGGTTTTAAGGACAAATTAAGATGTATTTGATTCTGTGTTTTATCTTATTTGGCTTTTCACATTTTTTTTAAGTGTCTACAAGTTGCTTGGGGATATTTTGCATGGAAGGCACTATACACCAACGTTTAATTGTATCTCTGTCTGAAAAGCTGAAACAGTTTTATTGGAGATGCCTGCCAGAGAAATCACTTCTATCACTAATGGAGAAAGCAAGTGACAAAAGCCTCTCAGATGACAGAGATGCTGACCAAAGCAGATGTCCCATGACAATATCCTAGGGTGAAAATGAAACAAATCCCTGTTTTTTGTCAGCATCTTGAGGGAAAAGCAGACGAAGATACAATAGTTCTGTTGTAGCTGTTTCTGACTATGTTTCTTTCTAATCCAAAGAGATGAGCACATCCTACAATTTTGACTTTTGACTCTGACACCTTTCTGCCTTATATGTACATATTTAAACTGCAGAAGAATTAAGCAGTTGCAAGTAAATTATAGATGATAAAGTATTTTAAGAGATACAAAGAGTTAGGTAGTACTTCTAAACATTGTTAAATAAACATACTTGAAGAGTTAAAAACATGTAGGGAGGTGGAGTAAGAGGAATAATAAGGATATATACACAGGGGAGAGTTTTTGCCAAAAGAGGCAGAAAAACTGATTACATTTATTTAATTTACATCTGCTTATGACTGCCATGAACATACACAGAAATTAAGCCTTCTTTTCTTGAAATGCAAGCCAGTTACATCCTTTTGAAGTCCACAGGAATTACTTGTACCTTATAGTAGGAAACTTGGTTTTTCTTTATGAGAGGCTGCTGCCTCTCAAGTTGTCCTTGAGACCAGATAGTGTGAACAAACATTATAACAACAACAACAACAACAGTAGTTAATATTAAAAACCCCCAATTCTGGTAGAAAGCAGTTCTTGAGAAAACAAGGCTGTTATCCCAAGATTTCTTTTGGTATAAAGGAGTTAGAGATGTTGTGGGTGAAAGTCTGGGAGTACGAAAACTATGTCAAGGTCACGCTGATTAGAGCTCCAGGCAGCTTGAGGCATACCCTGAACAGAAACTCTTCTACAATAGCCAGAAAAAATAGCAGTATTTTCAGGCCAGAATATTATCAGTCAAAAAGAATCTGGATTTCCTAGATACTAGGATTTCAACCTTCAGTTTCCCCATTATACCTTATCTAAATAATACTATGTCCCAAATGACCTTGGGAAACAAACAAGCAATTTTAATTTACCAAAAATAAAAGACAATTACAAGCTTAAAATATTTTCAGAGGAGTAGAGTGAGGGATGTGTGAAGGATGCAATGGAACTGGGGAGGGCCAGGTACCCCCTCCAGGTACTCATGCTAACCACTGCTGCTTCCTGCTCACCCTGCCCTTGTGATACCTCTAGCTTAGCAGAAGTAGCAGCAGCTATCAAGGCTCAGGGATGCAAGGTTCCTTATGTCCTCTCTCCTTGCTCCAAAGGGTGCACAAGAAGGTGCCCCTCTCACCCTGCCTTGCTATAGTTATGATACATTAATGGTCCAATGTGTGCATAATTAATACCAGTGCCACAAGGACACTAATGAAGTCTTATGGCCCTGACCTGCCTCATGTGGGCCTCCCCCTCTGTCCATGGGCTAATGAAATCCATTTAAGCTCAGGTCTGGGCCTTCACTCCCTGTCCAACTCACTGCAAGCGTACCTTTTACAGCAGTGCTTGTGCCTGGCCGTGTGCCCCATTGACCTGGACCCTGCCCTGGGGTCTGCCTTCCTGGCTGGACCTCAGACCTGCCTTGTCACTATGCATGCCTGGCAGTCCCCAGGCTGTGTCTGACCCTGTAGTGGTTTTGATTTTAGACCCT
>VZRE01017226.1:0-27461 GCA_013396775.1 Cephalopterus ornatus
TTGTGGCCAAAGTGCAGGACCCAGCACTTATGAATCTGGTTACAGTCTGTGCTTTTTGAAATTAAACTGAAACCTTGTTTGCCTCCTGTGGTGGGAAAGCCAAGCATGAACCATATAAACCAAGGACTGACTTAATAATGAAAGAAGGAAATTTACTCAGGGAATCCTATTCTGTTTACTGCATTGGTGGATGTCAGGTGGTGGTTACAGAACAATCTTAATTGTAAATTGAAAAAGAAGTCTGCATATATAAAAGATTATATTCATGTTTTGATCAATTTACCTTTAGAAAGTTGCAACAGAGCCAAGCAGCCTGAAACCAAGGATGTATTAATTAAGTTATACAATAGAAATGTTAATCAGATACATCAGAGAGAAGAGGAAGAAAAGAGAAAAAGTACATACCTTAATTCGTGTAAGGAGGCTGTGTTATGTTTCTTTCTTACAGTAAAGTTATATAAAATTCTACTAGTTTGTTTGCTGAGGCTCTGTTAGAGACAAATGTTGGAGTCAACAATGTGCTAATTAAAAGGAGTGAAACAGAAAGATTAATAAAATCTTTATAGTGAAGTGAGTAGAAGGTAAAATGAGCTCCCTCCATATCAAGAATCTGTCTATGGGAAGATGATGTTCTAAAGGAGAAAATAAGCAAGACTTTCATGGTGTTTCCAAAAGGAATCCCTCAGACATGATATCCAGATTAATGATGGGCATCTTATGCATTCCTAATGGCAGAGTGATCATGCTGTGCATACTTCTGAGAAGTCTTTATCTTATTGTTCCAGCTCTCAGATGTTCCTAAAGAGGGGAGGTTACGAGTCATACTGAGTGCTTGAATTTCAAGGGTTAAGGTGAGCTGTGGAGTTGGCCTTCAGAGAAGGACTATAGGGTGGTAAAACCTTGCTCAGAATGCAAAATTGGAAGCTAATACAAAAAGTGTCTATCTTGGACAGGTGCTGGTGAGAAAACAGCTGAGTTGGTAAAATTGCATGACTCATATCTTGATCCATGGCCAGATACCCAGACCTGTGGGATAAAGCAGCACAGAACAAATGCTATCTTAGATTTTTGTGACCCAAGTGATACACTGGGCAGCGTGAACTACGGAAAATCTAACTGAGTTTTACAAAAAATCATACTGTTTGAAGATATATTTTAATATTTTTGTTAAAAAATTTCTTAGTTTATCACTGCAAATATATAAATAAGAGAGAATATTTTCTACAAATGAAAATATTTGGGTCACAATTTATTATAGTTGGCCTACTTAGTCTGTATTATCAATAACTTAAATATATTCTCTCATAGAAGTACTTGTCTAGAAGAGCATAGTGTATGGTTACTTTAATAAGTTAATTATTTAGATTTTATATATTCACATATTGTAGACCTAGCAATAGCAAAAATATCTCATGGCAATCTAAGAAAATTACTTAAATGAAATAACAACATCGTCTTTTTAAATCATATTCCTTTAGGGATTATATTACAAGCAGATTATGGATGACTCCTTACTTATACACAAGTATAACATGGAAATTGATGTATAAGCTATACCTCAAAATAAAAATGAATATTTTAAGACAGCTTATATTGTGCACATTTTTCTGATTGACCTTTCATATTCTTAAAGCATAAATTAATTTCAGTAAAAATCTTCCCTAAAGTGCTCTAAACTGCCAGCTCATGGTGATCCAAGTTATTTGCTCTGAATAATTTATCTCCACATAAAGGTAACGTAAAATTTGGTCTAGCAATTCAGTTGACAGGCTTGTTGTTGTCACATACTCATACTGGACACTGAGACTGATATACGTGCTGAGGACATGATGGACTGTTTAACAACAAGTCTATCTGCCACTGACAGAAGTCTGCTCTGGTACCGTTCTGTGAATTATATAGGTCAATGACTTGTACAGCTTGCTTAATACCTCAAAAACTGTCTTTATGTGCTTGCCTAAATAAGAGATGGGAGTATGCTTAAGCTGAGTTTGCATCCCCTTTGTGCTAGATGTCAGTAAATATTTCATTGAATAAGCTTATTGGCAAGACGTTCATGAAAGCAAGTTTTAAGACTGCATAAATGAATATGGAAGTTGGAACTTAAAATATGAGTATTTGTCCCATGAATTCAGCTCTCAGAATTATACATTTAATTAGAAAACAGATATCATCTGACTAGTGTAGACAATAAAATGAGCAAAATACTTCATGAGAATATTCTGTATTTTATTATTTTCAAAATTTCTCTGTATTTTGTAATTTTCATCACTCTCCATCAAGTCAGAAAAAGTAAAAAAAACCAATAGAAATAAAAGAAGAATGAAAAAAAAAATAGTGAATATGTTGAAGACTCTTCACTTTGAGTAATTAGAGTCTGACATAATTTATCCTTTGATTTTAAATGCTGAAAGTCAAAACATATGAATTTTCTGCTAACTCTTGCATATTAGGAAGTTGAATCACCAAAAATATCCAGTCTTTACTATGATGCACAGAATAAGCATATTCGTTGAAAACAAGATAGAGAGTGCTGAGGCAAAAGGTAAGTCTGAGGTCACTCTTGCAATTAAATGTATCACATGACAAAATAAAAGCACTACAGCCTTTGAATATTGTTTCTGAGGTGAAATTTGTGTGTGTATGTGCGTATGCAATTGCATGGCTCAATTCTAACTGAATATTTCTAGTATCTTGGTATATGTTTTAACTAGGTAATTTTAAAACTCCAGTGCTTTTAAGATCAGAAGAGACAATTGTAGCAAGATAGTAAGAATTCTTATATGCCATTAAACTTCTAAAGATTCACTCAGCTCCAAAAAAAGCTGAAAAGTGGATAATCCTTTTAAAGTACTAGCAGTTAACATCATCATGAGTATTCCCATGATATACTCCAGAGACAATATCTATACTAGTGAACACAGGGCAAAGAAATAGCCCTGGAGCACTGGTATATGATGATCCATAGTTTTGCATTTTGATGTGTAATATACAGGGAGGATTTGAGGAAAAAACATAAGCTAGGGACCTTACTTGGTAGTGTATTGGTAATGCTATCTTTCTCAGGGAGAGGGAGACACTTCAATCATATGGAAGAGAGCTGTGGTTCTCCCTCAAGGGTCAGAGAATGGCCTATGACCTTTCCCACGTATTTTTATAGACATTACTAAAGACACTGGGGAAAACCTGATGCCATAGTTTTATTACAAAAAGTAGTGGATTCTTATTTTTGTTCCTCAAATAGCTAAGTATCTAATATCATATAAAACTGCAACTGCAATGTGTAATTTCATTACTATATTACTAAGTTTTTTTATAACAATTTCATATTTCTCTTGTTGCTTAGCCATAGGACTGGTAGTCTGTTTATTTTCACAAGGACTATGTTGTAGGAAGACATCTACAACCTAAGACAAGAAAATTTCTGGATTAAAAAAAACAAACCCAAACCTCTAACTGAGAAGAAATACAGAAAAGAATGTCTTTTAGAACAAGATAATTCTTTGGCATTCCAGGACTTGATTCCACACACAATTTATTCAGTTTGAAATAATAAATTGGCAAAAAGCAATTCGATATATTAATATTTATATTTTGTTATATTTCTAAGAAACTGTGTTCATTGTTGTTCATGTGTTCTATTTCTGTTTTGCAAACACAGAAGCTATGCACATATAAGAATTTCACAACCTATTAGGAGAATTCTGAGTGCAACCCCAGAAAGAAAAATGTAATTAATAGATGCCTATACTGTGCCTTAACAGCTGGCTCTGCATATTTCTTTTGATTACAGCAAGGGATTTCCAGGAGAAAAGCTGTTCAGAATGGATTTGAATTTTTTTATTTGAAGAGAATACATTGTCACTATGACTCAGATTGCTTTTATTACCATGTTTGGAACTTGCCATTAGAGCTTTGATGAAGATCCCATTTCTAGAAGAATGAGAAGACTGTTATATGATAGAAATTCAAGATTTCTAGAATCATTAGGGGTTTTTTTTCACTTCAGTTAGTGAGGTTGCATGCCAAGGGATGAAGTACGGAATGCATTTACTGCATTTATTAGTGACCTTTTCCTGACAAAAAAAACCAACAAGCCAAAACCAAACCAGAAGCCTTCTTGGTATGTAACTTCAGTAACCAAAATGACAACATGCAGGCCATTCTTTAGATCTGTTGACAAACTTTCATATTCTTGAGTTGTTTCTGCAGTTGTCTAAAGTGATAATAAAAGACTTTCTTTCTTGCAATACTTACTTCCTTTTCAAGGAAAAAAAGTGAAAGAATGTAATTTAAACATTTCAAGAAAGATTATTTCTATTCTGGTATCTAGTATACTGAATTTAATCTTGATCCTTTGGACTCAGGATAATTATCTAGGATTTATTTTTCTGAAAAAGAGATCTAAATGCGAGTCCAAACTTCAGGCAGTTCCAACTCATGAAAGCCTATTAATCAGAAAATTACAGTTATTCCCTAAAGATAATTATGGTTTTCAGGCAGGTCATGACATGTCATAAAACAACATTGAGGGAGATATTACCCTTTATACAAATTACCCTTTTGTTCCTTTCAGAGGGATCACTGATGACATTTAAGAGTTGCAAGTGAATTTGATATTGTTCTGCTGCATGTAAATATGTAAAAGTTGCTAACAGTTTGCTTGCAAATGGAAAAGGATGAAAAAGATGAATAATACATGTCAAAACCAATGCAAGCATAGTTATGTCATCTTTTAAATTAGATCTTTTCAGATTTAAATGTCTGCAATACATCATGAATGTTTTTGTATTCAACTCTGTTTAACAAAATGTCCTAGGACCAAATGTTTCACCAGCCTTGTGTGAACAGAACACTTTTTTCCTGTGCATAAAGCATTCTGCATATGGCTGTTGAAAATTAAACCTGCAATCAAAGTCCATTTTCACTGTTACATGTCGTTATGATCCCGGTCACATCAATGGCACTTTAGAGAACTTTCTGCAAGCTTCTGATGTAAGGACTACTCTAACAAAACCGGGAGAACATTTACTTTTTGCATTTGCCTCCATGCCAGCATTTTTCACCCTTAATGTCAGTATAGTGACTTCTTATCTGCAACTTTACTTAGTGAATTATTTTGAAGGAATCAGTAATATTTATTATACTTCTTGATATTCCAAGATGAAAGATGCTATAAAAATGAACAGTATTATTGCTATCATTCTCTAATTAAAGAACATGGAGTCCTTCATGCTTTAACTGACTTATATGTGAATTCCACATTTTTGTCATTTAGCAATTATGCTATAAAACTTAAAGGCTTGGAACTAATTTTTTTCATTAGCACAAGTATTTTGATATGAATATTTTGCCAACACAGTTAAGTTTAATACAAGAAATTAAAAACTAGAAATTAAGCCATTTTGACTATCCATACTTTGTGTTATTTGGAATAAAGTTTGTTTAACACATAATTGCTTTCTTGCTGCCATTATATGAGTTTAAAGGAAGGTCATGGCTAGTTTTGGACTATTACTGTTCTAGTTATCAAAATCTTTTGGGAAGTGGTCGGACATATCCCTTAAGGTGTCACAAAAAGGAAAAAAAAAAAAGAAGGACAATAAGTTAAATGTCAACACTTTCTAACACAAAAGTACCACTGCAGAATTCCTGGCAGAATTTATTAGGTCCCCCAAGTTGTCTGTTTCTAAATAGCCTTGGTATAGTGAGTAGCTCGGTGCTGTTTTGGTGCCTAAATGCAAAGAGGATTTTGGAGTAGGTATCTCAACCATCTAGATCTCCTGAAGATTTATTTAATGGGTAGGCTCTCAGTATTCTAAGTGTGCAATGGTAAGTGTCTATAACAGAACAACGATACAAAATTTCAATGAAAAAATAATTATTTACCTTGTTAGTTTGTACTAATGCTGTTATCTAGGAGGAATTTTTTAGGGGTTCTTCCTCTTCCATGTCCTAGAACACTTTTCTAGCCATCAGATGACAGAGAAGGAACATATGATTATTTAGCTCACTAACTAATGTTATAGGATATTTCATTTCCTGTTCAATATGTGTGTTTGGCATTTTAGGCAATGATTAGAATCCAAAGGAAAGTACACAATATTCCAAGAGAAAAAAATCCAAATCTCTCTTCCTGAACATCTCTTGGCTCTTTGCATTAGTTTGGAAAGTCATTATTCATGATAAATAAATTTTTGATTCCAAATTTATTGTAAAAGAAATGTAGGCACTTTAAGGCACCTGCAGAACTGTGTCTTTAAAAATGCTCCCAAATAACATTACCTCAACAAAAGGACTCTAAATTAGAGATTATGGAATCAAGCAAAGCAATTCTACTGCCTATCCAGCTTCTCTTTACTTCAAAACTGCACAAACAAAGCTTAAAACAAAACACATTAAAACAAAACAAACCCAAACAGAGAAAAAACCAAAACTCACAAAACAAAAACCCAGTGATGAAGATATAGCTTAGTACTGAAAAGAGGAGAAAAAGCAAACTCCCAAAGGTATGATTAATCTCTCAAGATGACTGGAACTTAAATTCAGGAAAATACACATGTCCAATACAGACTTAAGTAAGAGCCATTAACACATAAAAACAAAGTGCAAAAGGAACCATTCAGTATTTTATTCCTTTTAGTGTTCTTTTAGTATTAGTTTAGTATTTATTTCAAGGTCAAGCCGCATTTTAAAACTTACCCTTCACCAAAGTTGTTTGGCCTGTTTGTTTATTGAGTCCTATTAAAGATGATCTGTTTCTGTCCTGTCTCTCAAATACATACATACATAAACATTGCCAGCTGTAAGAAATTACCAAAGTGCTTAAGAAAAGTTTGTGACTGTGCATATGACTGTGCATATGACATATGCATCTTGACCCACTGTAGTAGAATTTGTTAGTGATTACTGTGGTGGAAACTACTGAGACAATTTTCCTTAAAGAATTTGTTGAGTTTCCCAAAGGCTTTTATTATACTCCGGAGAATCTCTTTCCTAGAAGGGTTAAAATTATCTTTGCGCTCTTAAGAACATATACCACCCCCCCCTTTATGAACACTGTATCTTGTTGTCCTGAAAGACAACATTGTGCATGCTGTATATTTTAAAATAGTGGAAAATATTTTAATCATATACAAATCAAACGTGAAACTCATATTTGAAATTTTAAGCATGCTTGAAGTACTACCAAATTCCAAAGTTCAGCTGTGCACCTCAAACACATCCTTCTAAGAACGTAAAATCCAAGATGGACATCAACTGTACTCCATAGATATGTCCAGGTTTTCATAAACCCTAGTTCATGGACCAGACAGCTCGCAAGGACAATCTAAAAGTAACTCCCTTTTCAGTTGTTTTCAAGCATGTACTTGCTATGACTGCAGATTCATAGCAGTAACCGTTTTTTCATTTATATTGATTAAAAAAACTAGTTAAGACATGTTAACAAGTTATTTGTCATCCATGTTGTCAGAACCAAGACTTATGCATTTCAAGACTGATTTTACTAACTGTAACTAAATCTAAGCAGATTTCTATTATAAACATTTATAGCGAAACATAGATTCCAAAAGGGTCAAGTGAATGACACCCTTTAGACAGCCTATTGACCTCTGTTAGCTGTAAAAGTATGTCAGACTGCCGGTTCCAGTTCATGTACAAATGTTGATAACAGTAGACATAAGTTAAGACCTACGCAACTGGAGGGAAGATTTCGATGTATTTCAGAAACTGAAAAATGTGTCTTACAGAGCAATTTGAAAATCATAGAGTGCCTTGAGATGGAATCAACTTTAAAGACCATTTAGTTCCAACCCCGCTGGGTTGGAACACCTTTCATTAGATCTGACTGCTCGTGGCTCCATCGAACCTGGCATTAAATACTTCCAATAATGGGGTATCCACAGCTTCTCTGGCAACCTGTTCCAATGATTCACCACCCTCATATTAAAGAATTTCTTCCTAAAATCTAATTTAAGCATGCCCTCTTTCAGTTTGAAGCCATTCCGCCTTGTCCTGTTACTACACGCTCTTATGTCCTCTCTCCAACTTTGTTGTAGGCTCCCAAATCTTCCTTATATTATTAAAGAAAATTTAAGAAGTAACTTAATACACCTTTTTAAGTCACCTACAGAAAAGATTTATTACATTAAAGATTTTCTTAAAATATGAAAGCAGATCAAGAGCGTCTAGTTGGAAGCTGAATGCATGCTGCAATTCATTATTCGGGTATTTTGAGATGCATTCTCTCCATCTTTGAAGACTTTTAATTGAGTGTAAGGGAACCCAGCATGACATGGAGAATAACAATCTCTGTAAACTCTATTGTGTGCAAGGTCAGTTGATAGTAGAAGTCTATTTTAATTTTAAAATCTATGAATATGTAATTAGCATTGGTTACTACACAAGCCACTGTTGGGGAATAATGCCTTGGAATATACTTTCTGTGATTTCTAATCTGACAGATTGTCAAGCCCTCAAGTCTATCTTATTTTTTAAAATTTTGTTTTAAATCCATCTCACAAGCTCTCCAATACATAGTGTTTTATTGCTATCAAAGGTGTTTTGTATGATATTGACCAGATTATTTTATCTGAAGAATTTGCTTGGCTTCTTTCTATTAGTCACTGATGATAGAAAAGGAGACAGAAGTTTCACAGAGGTGGGGGAATAAGAGCTCATTAATAATCAAGATATTCAGTTTCATAATTGCAGAAACTTTATAGGTAAGTACCTCATAAGGAATTTGTTCTACCACACAGGGCTGTAGAGAAACATGACATTTTTCCCTCTACTACATTTTGCATATGCAGATTCTAACTGCAAACCTCTTTGTGTGTGTGTGCGCATTTATTTTTTCTGTTTATTTGCTTTTAACAGAAGTCTCTGAAATCTCTGGCTCCTTTGATCATGCATTTTTGACAAGTAGCTGTTGTTTGTTGCCCCACTCTCCCAGGCCCACATACTCTGCTGTCATGTGTCAATCATGTATCTTCACAACAAGTACTGTTAGAGAAGAAGAGAGAGTGATAGTTAAAATATCTAATCAATTTAAAAACGTATGTTATTACCATATAACATTAAAATCCTCATAATTGTTGTGGCATTATAAATGGGTTTGAGACCAGCATGTGTACTCTAATCAAATTGCATACATAATGGAGATTTTAAAAATGTACATATATTCTGAAGATTATGCAAAGGCTGTGTCTATTACTTTTTTGATAAGTTTTGAAATTAGAATGTGGCAATATTCTAAAGCTCAGAAGTTTTATTAATGTCTGGTGGATGGAAAGGGAGAGAGAAGAAAAGTAATATTCTAGGAAAGACAAATAGAAAAGAATGAAGGAGGTTGTGCTCACACAGGAAGTGCAAACATGGATAATTTTATATTATGTTTTTGCAAGGAAGTTCCATTACAATTAGAAATTTTAGATGAAGAAAAAAACATGTCATATTACTCTCCATGAATTAGGAGAAACTGATTGCCCATTTCTTTTGGGAACTGGATGTGCTGGTTTTGGCTGGGATAGAGTTAATTTTCTTCACAGTAGCTGATATGGGGCTGTCTTTTGGACTAGTGCTGAAAACAGTGTTGATAACACAGGGATGATTTTGCTATTGCTGAGCAGTGCTTACACAGCGGCAATGCCTTTTCTAATCCTTACTCCACATGACCAGCAGGAAGGTTGGGGGTACAGAAGAAGTTGACAGGGGACACAGCTGAGAGAGACAGACAGATCCCAACTGACCAAAGGAATATCCCATAACATATGACATCATGCTCAGCATATAAAGCTGGGGGAAGAAGAAGGATGGGGAGCTGAGGAGTGATGGCATTTTTTATTCTCAAGTCACCATTACACTTGATGGAGCCCTTTTTTCCCAGAGGTGGCTGAACAACACCCCACCCATGGGAAGTGGGGAAAAAATTCCTTGTTTTGCTTTGCTTGCATGTGCTGCTTTTTCATGACATGTTAAACCACCTTTATCTCAATGCACAAATTTTCTCTTTTACCCTTCTGATTCTCTTCCCATTCCCACCGTGGGGGAGTGAGTGAGTAGCTGTATGTGTCCAAGTTTCTGGTTAGGGTTAAACCTTGACACTGGCAAACTTATATAGCTGCCTACAAAATTCTAGTATTGGCACTAGAAATGCATTTACATTGATTTGCAGTAAAGCACAGCAAGGTAACACTAAACTTTTGAGTGGTCTCTGCAGTATATCTGCTTGTTTTGGGTGAATGGAACGTATACAGTGGCTGTTGTACATCACTAGAATTAGTTTCCTGGGATTAGCATAATGTTATTCTATGAATCCTCCTTTCCATTTTACGACTTCTCTGTGGCTGTTTGTTTATAGAAAATCCTGTTAATCACCCAGATTCATTAGAACTCTGCCTAAACAGCACAGTTCTGTATAATTTTCTTTACCATTATTTTTAAAACGGAGTATCAGAAATCAGTCTATACAATTTTTTATTCAATATAACCCTGTCCTTTGAGAGGTAGACTAGATTTACATCAAGGCTGATTACAACAAAATACGATCAAACTGCTAAAAAATGTATGCAAAAATATCCATAGTTTTCATTGAAAAGGATCATTTTGTACAGAAAAGTTGTTTGGTTGGGGATAGCAGAGAAAATATTTTGCAAATGCTATTCCAGAATAATGATATTCAGGCACTGCCTAACAAGCCATTTCAACATAAAGGTTTGGAAACACTCTAGAGAAACCTACCTCTGTAGATACAGATTTAAAAACAACTTTGAAACTTTTTTCCTGCAAAGTCATATCTGCTGTAGGGAAAACTTGCCTTTTCCTCACCTTCCTTTCCTCTGCCCCTCATCCAAGTTATTTTAGGAATGTATTTAGCTGAATAAAGCTGCTATCTGAAGCATTACATAAGTCTTTTAGCTACTTGCATGGAAAGTTACGTGGTTGTAGGAATTCAACTAACGTAAAGGTCTTTAAATATGGAACGCATAATTAACTATTTTCACATTGAAGGGTGTTGTTCTAAAGACTTTATGGGAGAAGTATTCCTATTTTCTTCTAAATGTGTGTGAGGGGGTGAAGCTATAAGTTCCCTGTATCCAATAGAAAAAAAAATACTAAAGGGGACCAAAATGACATTTTGAGTTCATCATGTAATAATAGACTGGTTTCTTGGAATAATCTTTCTCAAAGCTTTTTAATTTTTACAGCTCATTATGAGTTAGCAGTGTGTACCTTGGTATAATATTTACTTGTTTTCCATGTATCTTGCATCCCTTGCTCTTTCCCACTTTACTTTTGTGGTTTAAACCTCTGGATATGGATTTAATCGTGTACTCTTAAATATTATAAAAAGAAAGACACTAAAGATAAATAGCTTGCATTTCTTCTGCACTGTGAAAATATCTAAGTCCTTTGACATAACTAAAGCCTCCATAAAATTTCAACTCCATGGACAAAATTCAGAAGTTCCCCCCTCCTCAGAAAAAAACCCCTGTATTTGAAGTAAGCTTTCTAGTAGCAATGAGAACTAGAGGAGGGTAATTCAACTGTGTGAACTGACCTTTGAGGATCAATATAAAGGTATGAGGTGCATACTCATAAATCCTCTTTTTTCACAGAGAATTAGTGGAGAAAGAACTGTCTGACAGTAACGTAGTCTGAAAATAAAATAAAATTTTCTTCTTTTTTAATGCCTTTTAGTCAATATATTTTAGTTTGTTTATTATTCTTATGCGTTTAATTAAATGTTCACTTCGTATAAGTTGGCATGTCAAGGTTGTTGTATATTGAAGTATTTTGGTTCATCTGTATTTAACTTGTAGATGGGAAAACAACTAAATTTACAAATGGAACCATTCAAAACAGGGGTCATATCTATTGAAAAGAAGTTGCTTAAAACACTTCAATACTGATCATAATGGATGAAATATATTATGAACTATTATTTGCCTCAGTATTTCAGTGTCTTTCAGGTCATTCTGAGCATATTTTGTGAGATATATGCTGAGACATCTTTTGGAGTAATTTCAGTTAGAGGAAGGACATAATGTTAAGTAAGTCATAGAATGCTTAGTTTTCTTGACTCTTGGGTGTGCTGCCCCAGTTTCTTTGCTTTCTTATCATTCATTACTCTTATTGAGATAGCATCTCAGAGGCATAGGTGTCCTTTTTTGTGTTGTACAAGCATAGGGAAGAGAAGTTTCCTGCTGCCTTGCTCTTATTAGTCAGAAAGTACTGAAGTGGAGTCTGAGTAAGCAATTCATGAAGGGTTTTTAACCCCTTCTGCTCATTTTCTGAGTGACCATGGCTGAGGGTCATGCTCTCTTTGGGTTTCAGTTTACAAAGCACACAAGTATTCCAATCTGAAATTATATAAACTGGCCAGTCCCTTACACCTAAAGCTTGTTTTCCATACTTTGTAATCAAACCAACCCATTGGAATTGGAGGAAAATACACACTAGATCTTAAGGCCCAAGGTCATAATTATAATTATACCACGGAGCAGTGCAAATAGCGTTGGGTGTAACTGTGATCAGAACAGAAGAGTAACAGTAACAGTTCTCCCAATATACATGGTTACTGTCAGCCTTCTAATGTATAGTTTAGGGCATAATTTGTGATCAACAGCTTTCAAGCATTTCCTGTGTTCCCTGCATTAATCTACTTATCTTACATGCAAGAACAGCAGCTTAAAGGCCTGTGATAATAAAACTTATTTGAGATTTCATCAGTAACTCCTGCCATGATTTGTTTTTGTCTATCAAATATATATCAATTCAAGGGAAATTGATTACAATTTTAAGTAGCTCAGTGATATTGTTTCTTGCTACTGTGATTAATAAAACTGTCCGCATGAGGTCAAATATCTATCTAGTCAACACACTATCACAGTTATAACTGAAATTTCTTTGTCATTTTGGGAAGTTTTATTTGACTTTGGATAAGGAGAAAATAAATGTGGTTGGAAGAGTGTTCCAGTCATCCAATGATTTCCTTTGTGTTTGGTGCACAGGAAACAAAGATTGTATTAATTATTTCAACTTCCCTTCCCTTCTTTTTCTCTTCTCCCGTTTTATCTATTAAAGTGTATTTTTTCTGGACCCATGAGTTTTTCTCACTTCTATCATACTGGTTCTCCCCATCCCACTGAGGGGAGGTTGAAGGAATTGCTGGGTGGGGGCTTGGTTGCAGGACGGGATCCATTCACCACATTTAGTTACTGGGTTAGATCCTGTTGCCAAGCACAGCATAACTGGGAAATGCAAGGTAGTAAGTCTCAGTGGACATATCCCAAGGATTAGTATACTGATGTAGCTAAGGCTTAAGTTTCTGAGTTTGCTGAAGTTTTGTTTTGTTTTTTGTTTTTTTTCTTTTTTTTCTGGAAACTCATTCTTTCTTTGGCATTTGTTGAATACGGTTATTACTGGTGAATTAAAAGGATTAAAAGGTGAATCTGAGTTCAATTTTCCATTTTACTGATTGTAAAGAAATGTTCAAATGACCATTCGCCTACCAAAAAAAATTAAGTATCTGTTTTGTTGACTATAATTTGCTAGCACAATAAATTATAAATAATGGGAGCTCGTCAATCCTGGACAGAATAAATACTACTGAAGGTGAAAGGAAATCAGTGTGAAAAAAACATTCTACTCATATTTGGAGAACATATCCCTTTGAAATGAGGCTGAGTAAAAGATTGTGAAGTGAGATGACTGTAGTTTTCAGTGGTTCACTGCTCTTTGCAAGTGCATGCACTTAAATTAGGACACAACTTTATTTACTCAGCTAGGAGACATTTGGCAAAAAGTATTTTGCAGATCATCATTTGTTATTTCCTTCTTTCTACCTGGTAAATGTCTCTTATTACCTTTTGTGACCCATCACAGCAGGTGCCTGGCTTCCCTTGGACCTCACTGCCTTTTGCTACTGTAAGGGTTGAAAGTTCAGTGAAGAAGGTAGTCACTTTGCTGTAAACTTTACCACTAAGTTGCCAGATCCTCTGGTGTGAAAGCAGTGATCATTCCCTGAAATGCCAGATGATATGCTTACAAAGAGCTTACAAAGATATGCTTACAAAGAGCATGTCATCTGTCACAAACTGGAACTAGGGACTAGTGTAACTGGTTTCTCTTAGGTGGGTTCCTATGTAAAAACAGTTATCTTCCTAACAGGCATTTAAAAAACCATTAACTTTCAGGTAAGGAATTATGTTCATTCTTCCTAAAATTTGATGTATATCATAGTTTCGATGGGCAACTACCTGTCTTTATTGGAGAGATTGATTGGGTTTTTTCAGCCTACAGAACAGGGAACACTTTATTGTGGCCTTTCAATGTTATAAAAGGGGCTTATAAGACAGATGGAGACAGACTTTTTAGCAGGGCCTGCAGTTATAGAATGAGGGGCAAAAGTTATAAACTGAAGAGGTTAGATTTAGTTTAGACATAAGGAAAAATTTTTTTATGAGAAGGGTCATCAGACATTGGAATGGGTTACACAGAGAAGTTCCATCCCTGGAAGTGTTCAAGGTCAGGTTGGATGGGTCTTTGAACAACCTGGTCTATTAAAGGATGTCCCTGCCCATGGCAGGGGGATTGGACTAGGTGATCTTCAAAGATCCCTTCTAATCCTAACCATTCTGTGATCCTATAAAAAGTCTTTTCTCTTGCCACAGCCTTCAGTCATGGCTCATTTTGATTCTGCATAATTTCAACCAGCTTACAGTTTTCTTCAGTCATGTAAGAATTATGCTTTTATTAATTGAATTTCTTCTTTTGTGAAACTCCAGATGGCAATTTTTCTGACCTTCTTTCTTGTTATGCTAACCCATATTTAACCTTACACTAAGCTCCAGAGTTCTGACTCAATGAGACCTGTACACAATTCTTATTCAAAAGGACTCTTCAGCAAGTGCTTTATCTGTATCTTGCGTACATTTAAATGATGGTGACTGATGAACTGCAAGTCCTCAGTTTTTTAACTCTCAGTCTTTCCTATTCATTTACTTCAGGTACCCATGATTTAATCCCATGGGTTTGCCCAGCTGAAAGGGCCCTGTAGTTTTCTTGAAGGCAATTCCACTTTGTTCGTCTTACTCTACTCTTGTAAGAAGTGCCTACATTAAAATACCTGTGACTGTCTTGAGATGAGTAAGTAATGCTTGAACATCTTCCTTCAAGAGTGAAGTAACACTATTTAGGCTTGAATGTAATTTTCAGAAAGTACATGTATTTACATTAAGGAAACAATTTTATTTCCCTAAAATAATTACCTATTACTGTCTATGTGTTTCAGGAAAATCAGAGTCTGAGAAATAAATATAGCTTTGGATCAAATCAGGCACTCTTGAAAATGACATCAGTATAATTTGAGTTATCCGCAGACCAGTTTAAACTGTAAGGGCTTTTAAGTTTCTGAGCTGCAGATTTTACTTTATGGCAAGTTATTATACTGTAAGTGCACAAGAGACAACATGATATGATTTCGAAGACTAATCTTGGCAGATGTTCAGAATTGAGATTGCTTATGAATTCAGCAGAACATGTAGTTTGCTATGTAATGCTTTTGTTCATGAATTGCTTTTCATTTTATTGAAAATATGCATATACATAACTCAAATACAGTTTCGAAAATGAAAACATGAACTTTGAGCCACTTGAATCATAGAGTAAGGTAATTGATAATGATTAAAAAAAAAGTTGGTTCAGATGAATGACAATATCAGCTTTGCAACACATGGAGCTTTTAACTCATTTTATTCTGTGTATAAATTATGTGTTTTAAACATTCATTTAATTCTAACCATATGTCATTATGTCAGAATACAGCAGACATACAGGTGTGATACACACACAGATGAACCACTGTACATATTACAACAATGTAGACATAGCCATAAGGGTTGTATTATTGGCTATTGCATTGAGAATAATAAACTGCTTGTTCCATTAAAATCCACATAACAAGACACATTTGCTATAACATATTCTGCTAAGTGTCTTAAAATCAATCATCTTATGCTCATGCTTAATTATTATATATTTAAAATAAAAAATGGAACATATCCATCAGAACAGGTAGTCAATCAATTTTTACTTTTCAGCTTTATAGTTAAATATTTATTTTTAACTGTAAATGCTATTGGAAATTTAAAAAAAAATGCTACAGACTACTTTTTATTATAGGAAATGATGCTAAATTGTTAATTGTATCTTTAGATGTTTTATACACATAAGACATAAGTGCTTTTAACAAAAACAACAAAAGTTTAAGTAGTGTCAGTAGCTTTAAATGTTTTTTATTAACCCACAACTGCCGGTATTGTGTTAAAATAATCTTACTCAACCACAACTAGTTAAGAGGAAATCAAACAATAGAACCAGCATATGTGTATTTCTACTGTAGCCATATTTGATGAGGTAGCAACCCAGATAGTGTGTGTTACCTTGAGCTCAAATTTAATTTGTTCTACGGAGCATACATATCACATAAATAATAATTAATACACATTTTCATACTGTTCAATTAACAGTATTCAAAATATTTGTAGTTTTTAAATACCAGGTCAACACAGGACAGTTTGCACAAAGAATATGACAAATATTGTTATAATTTAAAAGAAGAATTTCCTTATACTACTTGTAGTGGTCTAAATGAAAACAACAAATTTAGTTTAACTAAATGAAAATAATGAAGTCTGCTATTATTTCCTAAAATTTGTCTCTAAAGGATTTAGACCTCAACTACTGAACTGTGGCTCTTGAACCATATCGCTAAAAATGGGATGATGGCCCAGTTAGATAGCTTTCTTTCAATTATTTTCAAAATTTTATAACAATCTTGAATCCAGTTAGAAATGTATAACAGTATTCCATAAACCTCCTGCCTCACAGCACATCGTTTTCTCAAAATAGCTTAAGATGATGACATTTATAGTGCCTTACATATTGGTAACACATTTACTATCCAACAATTTTCTGAGTAATTTTAGTGGAATATTAGTGAAATAATAAACATCCTCTCTACCCACCTTTTAGCTCTTGGCTTATACTGTGGAGTCCCTCAAATTTTTAGTGTCCAATGACAACAGCTTGCTGCATTATATTTTGTATTTTAGAGCTATTAAATCTTGAATTTTAATGAAAACTAGATCATTTTTCCGTGTGTTCTATGGCAGTTTCTAATTTCTTCATCTTCAGAAAAAAAAATCCAATTTCAATTTCACTATTTAAATAAGCTGATATAATAGTACTTTTTGTACAATTTCTTTTCCTGCTGCCAAAGAAGCCAGGCTGGTAAAGACATAACGATAGAGGCAAGAAAATGGGATAAATTATCTGAGAGATGTGGACATTTTTAAAGGACTTGGTACTTTCTTTTCTTGCTTTACTTTCTAGAATGTGATCAAAATTGTCCTGTGAAAAAACAAGAAAACTCGTTTTTCAAAGACGTTATAAACTTTAAAGGCAGAGTATGCCAGAAAAAGCGCTCTCTCCCATTAGAGTGTTATTAACTGAAAAAATAGAGAAGATATGAGTTACAAATTGCTTCATCATCCAATCCAATGTAGTACATGTAGAAAAAACCAAACATCAAAAAACCAATGCATTTTTTTAAATGCAAAAGTTAAGCCAGCTCTGCTATATTACTTATGAATAAGTTAACAAAGGCTGTGAAAATATTCCTGTGAATATTAAAGGATCTCTGACTTTGTATTGCCATCTCTAGATTAGAGAATTTTTTTTCCTCATGATCAGAGTAAAATAAAATAAAGAAGTAGGATTTGTGAGCAACCCGGAGAGCAGTCAACAAGTAAGCTTTAGCCATCAGAAATAGCTAAAATATGGATGAACGTCTTTCAGACTTTCTGGGAAGAAGCAAAGCAGATGGCAAGGAAAGCAGTGTGTAGAGCATTTGAGAAGGAGGGGTTAGAAACAGGGGCTGAGAAGAAGACGAAACTTTTTTTTTTTTTATTTTATTTTTAAAGTAATGCTGAGGTGTTAGAGTATGATCAAAAAAGGTTGTAAAGATGAAGAACATTTGAGGTTTACTGATTAGATGGAATAAATTACACAGTCAAAGTAATGATAGAAAACTTACAGCACCATAACATTTAATGTTTCTGGAAGCTCATTAAAAGGAGCCAAACATTTCTCAAGGACAAATAGGCAGAATTCCAGGTATGTGTAAACCACTGAGACAACCTTCTCTTTTCCAGAGACAAATACTGAAGGTGAGTCAATGTATTTATCTTGACTGTGAGGTTCTGGAGAAAGTCCCCAAATGAATTAAAGAACAGAAAAACACCTTTCTTTTTTTTCTTTTTCTTCTGTTCTTTCCTTAAAACTTATAAATTGAAAACTTTTAACTCTCTGACAGTTCTAGACATTCTTTGGAATATAAACATCTATTGCTGCAAGAATATTGAAAACTAACTTGGATATATACATCACTGTTCTTCCAAGGTCATATTAGTAGTAAAGATATTCAGAGGAATTCCAGAATTCACTCTGCAGAAACTTGAATCAGGAACATAAGGATTCAAATAATAACTGCTGCAAAGGCCACTGTTACATGAAAATAGGAATAGGATCTCAATCGTGTTATTTTTTTTTTTTTTTTTGCAAACAGAACATTTGGCTTTCAGCAGAGAGCCTAATGTTTTAGGAGAACCAAGCCTTTTACAGCTTCTACTGATGTTCTCTTTGAAATGGTGAGAGAGCATGGATACCACTGGCATCTTAATTTTTAAAAATATCTGGGAGTATTCATTGCATCTCTTCAGGCTCTGCATATTTTGCCAAGTGTTTGACTTCAAAAGCAAATATCTGGATATGGACTAAGCAAGAGCTGCAGGATTTGGCATATAATGAAAGCTTAAAGATGCATTTGAAGTTAAGAATATATCAAATACAATTTTACTTGAATTTCTTCCTAAAAATAAATTTGTGAATTTTTCAGATATGTTATTTTTGGGTCACAGTGTCTGCAAATCCATTTGACAGATTATAGCCCAAGGAGAACACTAAGCAGGTAGGAAATTATGACCTAGCCTTTTCCTTTTGATAGTGCTCATGTATGCTGTTATAGAGAACACCAAATCTCAACCATCTTTGTAATTAAGGTAGCCTGTTTTTTACCTACCCCTCAATTTTTTCTATCATATTTCTGCCCTAGGTTGAGGTATATCAAGCTTAGGTCTCTACCTGGCTGGTTACCCTTTTTGACATGGTAGATTGAAGCAAGCTGAGGATGATTCATTGGCCTCTTTTAAATGCCTAAGAGGCGATGATTGGTCTCTCTAGATATTGATCATTCTCCACAGACAATGAAAAAGCCTGGAGTGATTAGCTCAAAAATACATGCCTAGTTGGATGAGTAGAAACCAGGGCAGATTAATCCTACCCTTATTTGCTGGCAGCGGCAAGAAGTCTTAACATCTATATAGCTCAGTGAATAATTTTAGATAGGGAATGCATTCAATTAATTTCATCTGTCTCTCATTTCTAATCATAAGCAGTCTTTTGTGTTCTACTTCTTAAAAAAAAGGATAATTTAGAAAGTATTCCTTAGTCTATATATGCATTATGACTTGCCAGTGTGTAAAACTGAGATGTACAGATTAATTATCATTGGATATTAAGGTTAAAACCAGTTTGTGGTACTACCTTACTAATTTCCTCACAGAATTCAGGGTTTTTTTCCCTCATTAATCTTCTAGGTGTAAAACATTTCTGCAGAATACCCTTCAAAGACAAAAAAAAAAAGAAAGTTCAGCTGAAACACAGACAGTGTTTAACTGCTTAGAAGAGTATGAAAAATGTTTTAAGATTTGGTTTTATTTCTCATTATTCTACTCTGATTTGATTGGTAATGAATTCAAATAATTTCCCCAAGTTGCGATTGTTTTGCCTGTGATAGTAACTGATGAATGGTAGTTGGTAATTCTCCCTGCTCTTGTCTTGACCCAGGAACCTTTAATCATATTTTTCTCCCCTGTCTAGCTGATGAGGGAGTGATAGAGCAGCTGTGGTGGGTACCTGTTGTCCAGTGAGGGTCAACTCACCACAATATATTACATGCATACATATGTATTTATTCCTTTCCGTGGTTTTGTTTTATTCCCTTTTGTTGCCCATTGAAATTTTAGGGAAACTCCTTCAAATAATTCCACAGATTGGTTGAGCTCATTTTCATGAAACTAAGGTAATTACCAACACACTGGTTGGTAATTTGGTCACTTGCCATGTCATTTATTAGAACAATACTGATCGATGTCCATTTTAGGTGTTGTCCCAGATATTTTCTTGTTCTGATTTTTTTTAGTAGACAAATCATTTTCACTGGAGTAATAAAATATATTTAGAAAAACTATTACATTAATGAACTAATGTTGCACAACCTAAAGTAAAAGGTCAAGTAAGTGGCACTATTTAGCTTGGCAAAATACATATATCTTAAAATTCAATTAGAAGGTGGGAATATTTTGTACACATATAACCATTTATGTTATACTGCAATGTTTTCATTCATTTTTGAAGGAAGACACACATTTTGAGAGCATATTTGACTCTGGTAATATGCTAATGAAATATTAATATTGAACTCTTGTGTATTTTAAGTGCCATATGTGGTTATTGTTGTCAGTATCAGCTTTATTCCTGAGGGCTGATGCTGTGATATTGTGTTCCATATTTCCTCTGGTGTTGTCATAAATGTTAAGGGAGTACTGCAGAAATAAATTTCAATTATTGCTCAGGAAGAAAAGAAAATGTGACTATATAGACGGTCAATATATTTATACTGTACTGTAAGTCAGCAGTATTTTTGAGTCAAAGATCAACTCGGTGACATGCCTGTATGGAATTCCTTGAAAGCCTCTGCAATTTCACTTTGTTTCGTTTCAGGCTTTTATAATTCGAAACACTTTAGTCACTTTGTTTTTTTTATTTTATTTATTTTTTATTATTTGTACTTTTACTGACACTTTCCATGGATAAGGCAAGTTTATTTAAAGTACTTAATGAGTAGTTCTAATCAGCTGTAAAGGTGAGAATAAGAAAAATGTAGGGCTTGAAAGGACATGTGAAACCACTCACTACTCAATCCAACTTTGTATTGAAGTAGGATCAGATGCACTGATTTCTCTGACAAGAGTCTGTCTAACTTGTTCCGTAAAGCCTGCAATGAAAGGAATTCTGCAGTGCCCCTAAGAACATTGTTCCAGTGCTTTACAATACCCATATGGCAGTAAAAATTATACTAGAAAAATGTCATCATTGAAAAGGATATAGAACTTGAAAGCTCTTGCAAGGGGCAAAATAACTTAGTCCAAGGGATAGTCAGTAGTTTAAGCCATAAAGTGAAAAGCAAAACAAAACAAACAAAAAAAATCCCCCAAACCCCTGCTCGCCATCTTTATTGAAATGAAATCTATAAAGAAATATACAACAAAATGTAACCCTGTAGGAGATGATTTGGCAAGGAAGGCAAGATAAATACATGCAATTGTACTTTATTTGACCAGAAATAGTGAAGTCAAGTTCTTAGAACTAATTTTTCATCTGAAATATCATCCTTATAACTGCAGGATGCCCCTTAAAAGCAGAGGTACTGATTAAGTGTTGAATCAGAGGAGAAAATATTGCCTAATAAATCACTGGTACTATTTCTTGTACCATTTGGCTTTTTTTGGGAAGCTTTCCACTTGAGCTGACCTCAACCTTTCTAAGCAACTAAGAACAGTCAAGATAACAGTAAAGGCCGGTGTAAGTAGAAGCCTTGCAAATATAAATTAACAAATATTATAATAATTAACTACAATTCACTGGTTGTTAATGATTATGAGTATTGTAATTCATTAACCGCAGAAATATTTGGAGATGATTGTGTTATGTGATTTACATACTGCTGGGAATTTGAGATAAAATTCAGAATCAACGTAGAACAACTTTCCTTCTTAGATCTCTTTTAGACAGATATGAAACACAGCATTGAAGACAATGATAGATGATGGACTAGTTGGCCTGGAGATTTTGGAATAGATCCAGAAAGGCTATGTTGGTGTCTAAAAATAATCAAGGTTGAAATTTTGTTGCTTAAATTTAGGAGGTCATCCAAACTACCTAAATTAAAGTGTCTTAGATAAATGTTTGGGTAAATGCTCTGAATTTGAAGATATTAAGAAGATTCATCATTGCCTCCATGCTCCCAGATTCAACATAGTGTATTAAAGGCCATATAATTAGAAGTTTTCCTGAAAAGTGGGAGCTTGGTTTTGGGACCAAATCCTATCAACTTCAAGAGTTGTATCTGAGCTAGAATTTAGGTCAGCTGTTTCCTTGTAAAAACTGATCACTATTGAGATGCTGGTAGATGTCAACTCTCCTAGTTTCTTTCATTGTCTTCTTGTTTCCAGTTAGGTCTACTTAGGTTTCCAGTTTTCTGCAAAAAACTTTGCCTGTTGACTCCAGTGCTAAGGAAGGTGCCTATTGCTTAGAGAACACTGTGAGTTTAACTGTAGCAGAATTTCTTCTTGACTAGTAGAGCTCTCTAGCAGTCAGAGGAAGTCAGCAGAATTGATTAGTGGATGTCCGAAGTATGTAACTTTGCCATGCATTATAGAAAAAATTTTAAAAGAATATCTGCAACCCTTTTGAATGATGTTCACACACATAATTTTTAAGAATTAAGCCAAAAGTTGAAACAGCCTTCAAATATCACTCTAGGTGGACTAAAAGGAATGGTAATGGTACTTAATTACTCTACAGTTGAAACTGGATGACCTAGAGTCCCTGTCTAAAATTTAGTACTGATGAACAATCTTTTCTCTTTTCCAGATTCTTACTAGTGCCTGATAGATATAAGAATAAGCACTCTTAGAAATATTTTCCTACTTTTTCTTATGTTCATACAGTTACTTAAATATGAAAATCATCTATAAAAACTGAATACCAATTAAAGTTGTTTATGGAACCTGCAGTTCTACTCATTTTGATGAGTTAGTAATGATAATTTAACATCTAAAATATTAAAGCAAGATTTTAAAATACCTTATGGCAGAAAATACTGATTGTATAAGAATGTCATCAAACGTTTTCTAAACTTTGGGATACTGAATGTAAGTGCTGCTACTAAGGAAGGCTACAATTTTTTTCTAAAAATGTGTTTTAGTGTGTGTTCTGAAAGAACATAAATATACTAAGCATTCTTCACTTTCCTTGACACTGAACAGTTCATACGTCCTTTCAACAGAGAAGTATAAATAAACATATTGTACATTTGAATGCACTTTGGCTTGAAATGTTGTGATATTTAAACACAGATTTCTGTTCTATCATGTCTTCAGTTTATATATTTGACATTCCCTGTCACTATAGAAATGATCTACTGATGTAATAATAAATTAAGGACAAAATTTACTGTAGGGTGTTAAAGATTAAATTTCCCTTTTGAATCAATACAAAGGCAGTTTTCAGTTTCACAATATTTAGACAAGGATACCAATATCTGTTTAACTGCTGTTATATGGTACAGAGGCTACAGAGGCTGAAACACATACAAGAAAGCTTGAGTCATTTTTTCTGGGTTAAAGATCAGCACCCACACTGAATCTTTTCAATGCAACGCTTGTAGGATTGCTGGGCACCCACAAAGTTGTTTGGTCTAAATGCTTCAGTCTCCAAACCTGAGTTGCCACAGATACCTCCGTGGCTTAACCACATGTACTCTTTCCAACAGTTTCCATTTTTGAGTGCTCTGTTTTACAGTGTGCCCGTTCAGGACTTTGTGGAATAAGATAGGGTCTGCTCTGCTAGGCCTGCTAGTCATGTCTAATTTAGCAGGAATAGAGTAATCCAGTTATGAAAGTGTGCTCTGTTGCCATAGCTTGCTCTGTCTGCCATAGCTTTTCTAATGTCAGTATTGTACCCTGATGAATCCTAGCGCACCTAATTTTTATTGGTTTTGTTTATGCTAGAGAGATGGAAATGTTTTTCTAGAACAACACATAGCATTCATAAGTTCAAAGCAAAATTTACAGTGTGGCCATGTATTTTTTTTTTCTCAGATTTACATCTTTCTCCTACTGATACAATTATTCTGTTTACTGATGTGGAGTACTTTAAGAATGAACTGTACTTACCAAAGTGTGACAATATGGTTATAAAGTTTATGTTTCCCCACTTTTTCACATATGACAGTTGTGTATCAAAAAAGTTTTCACAAGATCAAACATATGACACATAAGATTTCTCCTTCACTTTTCATCTTACATGACAATGAATATAGTTTGGGCAGCTTTAAACCTAATGAATGCAATTTCATATTTATTATGCATTGATAGTAGAGTTTATATTGGAAAAGACTCAACATAATGAATTTTCCCTCTGGATATCATAGTAGATATGAAGATAATTTCAAAGAAATGAGAAAAGATGCTATTTTCCTTCTATGTCCCAGCATTTATATCAATAACAATATTTCTTTTGTTGTTGGACTCTCACAGTCAGTTCTTGAAAAAAATAAATTATTAAATTCTTAGTGTCCTCTCTTTGTTGATGAGATATTGTCATTTCAGTTTCAATTTTTATCCTGTCAATTGAGATCTATTTTCTTGAAAACTAAATCATAATCTGATTTATACTGCTCAACTTAGTTTTACTTATACTAGCCACATTTTTAAAAATTTTATTTTCTAATTTCATTGATAATTTTATATGGACTTCAAATTCTGGATTATGTGAATTATTCTAACTGAGATTGAACAATCGTTCATTGCTATGTGTATGGGGTTTGTACCATCTGTGTTCCTTTGGGGGTTTGTGCCTTCATTTGAAGATTGAATATGTTACAAAACCTGGAGGAAAGCAGGCCAGCTCAGTGAGGTTTCAGGGTTCCTTTTGTTTTTTTTTCCTTCATTAAGACAGGAAAAGTCTGTAGAGGCCATTCTTTTGTTTCAGAGTATTGTAAGATCACTCGGATATATCCTTATAATATAAATTATGTGTCTCTTTTTTTTTATAAGACTATTTCAAAATTAGGTGCTTGTACCTTTAACTGTGAAGGTGACTTATGCTGCCAAGTTAATGCACCTGAAGTACTTTCATGATCAAAACAGAAAGAACACTTCATAAGACTCCTAGAAAGAACAATGTAGGAGCAAACCTACTCCTATCTTACTAGAGAAAATAGATATTTCTGCAAGTATTTTGGACAAGATTAATATTGAGCAGGAAGCTGAAGACCATGTCAGAATTTAGGACTTTACACCTGACAGCTCAGGATGGATGGAGGTATGGAACATATTCTTGCATCCCTTTTAACCACAAGGACCATACAGGGTGTATGTCTTACTGTGTCCGATGTAATCTGAAATATTGAATCTCTCTGTGGAAGAAGGAAAGGAATAAATTTCTGACATCTTGAGGCCTCTCATCACAAAAAAAAAAAAAAAAGAAAACTTCACAATTACCTTAGGAGAGGGCTTTCTCGGAAGACCAAAGGACGTGTATTCTTTTTCTATGTATCCCTTGCTTGCATGTCCACTTTTTTCCCTTCACACTTCCTTTTTATTGTTGTGTTTCACAGGGTAGTTTTTCACCAGATCATGTACCTGAGGAGTGTTTTACTCCAGTCTCACCTTTCCATCTACATTTGGAAGAGTACTGTGTCAGTAAACATGATCCTGACCATACTTTTCGCTTTTCATCGCAAAATTTATCAGGGCTATAAATATAGATTTTGTACCTGAGACCTTTCATTATCAGGTACAGTGAGGTTAGTTTAAAAAAATTTTAGTACTTCAGTTTGTGTTTTTTCTCTAGAATGCTAAAATTCAGGAGAACTGGCACTTTAAGAATGGGATTCATCTGATGCAATATGGATGTCGAGGATGAAACCAACTGTTCTCTAAAACCTGTTTCTTCCCATTGACCATAAAAAGAGCTGAATGTGGCTAGTTCATATGTACATGTTTGTCTTGCAAACATTCACATTCAGTCAAATGAATTCACAGTAGTGGAGATTGCCTACGTTTGAGAAAGTGATTTAGTTTTTGTACTGTCAAAAGCCATTTGAGTCCAACCGGTATGTGAAACTGGTAGGCATTTCCACTTTCGAATGCTGTGGCTCTTGAGTTATTTCTTTACTAAAAAATTATAAAGTGTAGCAGAAATTCCTGGAATAAAGGTGGGAAACCTATGTCTTTCTTTGCCAAAACCAATTGTTAATTGCAAGGAAAGGAACCAGTCACCTTTCTACTCCAACTCATCCCTTCCTGACTACAATACAGTCCAGCTGCAATTTGATGGTGAGAGAACTGTAAAACAGCAGTAAGCCTAAAATGAAGAAAAAGAAGTACTTCTTCACATAATTAAACTGTCATATTTATTACCATAGAATGCTGTGGAGGCCACAGTGATAACTGGGTTCAAATACATAAAATTTTAAAAAAAATATTTAAAGGGGTCTAAGCAAAGACACATTGACAGAAGAGAAGTTATTTAAAGGCTATTAGACACAGTGATGTGGACATTTTGTTAATGATGTGGACAAGTTGCAGCTCAGAAATCCCAAAGCTGTAGTTTTTTAAAAACTGGGAGAACTATCAATTACACTTGACCTGTTTTGTTTTTTTTTTTTAACTTTATTTTTGCTCTGGGCATTGTTATACTCAATTTATAAGGAGAGTGTTTCACTTGAGAGTATTTTCAAACTCATAGCCTTCTCCAAAGGAAGGTGACATGGAAGTTAGATCCTTGTAAATCCAGGTGTAATAAATGGGAAGAAAAAGAAATCAAGGTGAGCTCAGTAGTTAAAAAACTATCATGGACTAGATGCAGAGCACTCTGATAGTTCAAATGCTATTGAAAGGCATTTAAAGGACAATGCAATCATCAGGCAGAGTCAACACATGCTCACAATGTGAAAATCATAGAATACCCTGAATCATAGAGCATCCTGAGTAGGAAGAGACCCACAAGGATCACCTAAGTCCAGCTCCTGAAGTCCTACCTAACTAATTTGATATTCTTCTATGATAAGGTCACCCGCCTAGTGGATATAGAGAAGGCAATGGATGTAGTTTTTCTGGATTTTAGTAAGGTTTTTGATACTGTCCCTCACAGTAGCCTTCTGCACAAGTTGTCCAACTGTGAGATGGAGAGAAAATATTGGCTAAAGAACTGTGTGAATGTCAGGTCTCAAAGTGTTGTAGTAAAAAGGGCTGCATCTAGCTGGAGACCAGCAGTGTTCCATAGGGCTCAGTTCTAGTGCCAGTCCTGTCATTAGTCACCACAGAGAAAAGATCAGTGCCTGCTCCTCCTCTTCCACTCACAAGGAAGTTGTAGACTTTGATGAGGTTTCCCCTCAGTGTCCTCTTCTTCAGGCTGAACAGAACAAATGACCTCAGCCACTCCTCATACAGTTTACCCTCAAGGCCCTTCACCATTTTTGTTGC
>VZRE01017229.1:0-43030 GCA_013396775.1 Cephalopterus ornatus
AGTGCCAGTGGTCATTTGGCGCGATTCTGATATTTCAAGGAGAGTAGTAAGATTTTTTTTTTTCTTTATTGGTTGCTCCCAGGTTTCGACTGTACATATCTGTTTTGGCTTTTACCTTTCCCTTTTCCTTTTCCCTTTGGGGGGAGGGTGTTTAGAGTTCCTTTTACTATGTACATGGTATTCTAACTGTATATAGATGTAAATACATGTATATATATTTATACAGTTTTGGTTTGGTCATTTCAGCTTTTCGGTGGCTATTCCCTTCTCCCTTTCCCTTGTGTTCATAGAGTGGGGGGAGAGGCTGCAAACCGTAAGTTTGAGCATTAAGCAAGAAAGCCGGATTCAAACCATTACGAAGGGAAATACTCATCCAAAGAAACAGTACAGTGACACAGTGCTGATGACAGCAAAAAAATATCCCTATTGCTAACAAAACACTTTCTTTACTCAGGTCAGTCATGCTGTTATGTCTGGAGGAACAGAAAATGGAAAATGTTTGCACATGGGCTGTTGGCAGAAACATGTCAGATGAGAACCCTCATTTTAGACCCTGCACTGAATTCAGGACTCCTCTTAAACTCCTACTGCTGCTGCCGGGAATGAATTGTGTCACCTTGCATGCCCACTGATCACACAGATGTTTAGTAGTAGCACAACATAGCCAAAAGGTTAAAATAAGTTTTCCATCTATACTGAAAACCTTCATCTGATAGGTTCCCACACCATCATCAGGGAAACAGATACCTTTAGAATTCTCTACACCACAGGTGGTCTAGCCAATGTCAGGAGAATAAGGTTTTTCCTCTTATAGCAACTGAAGCAGAGAAGATCCCTGTGTTTGCAGTCTTTTGTCATGACTTAAATGTAACAGGCAGGCTGGGAAGAAAAGAGATTGTTGAAGCATATTTCACCACAGTCTGTTGCTGCTGTACTGCTGCTAAGAGTCCTACTCTAGTCACAGAACGGAGGTTTCTATCAGGCTGGTTTGGGTATGTACAGGGTACAGGTGTTTATCTTACCTTATATTCAGTGAGGAATGAATGATTCACGTTGACTCAATGTTTTTTCAGTCATTGAAGAGAGGTGTTGTGTATTTCTCTTCGTTGCCAAAGACCAATGTTTAAGAGTTGTTATGGAACAATTTGTGCCTTGCTTAGAGATTGTGAGATGTTAAAGAGAGAGGGTGTACTTAGTACTTCGTAATGTACATACACAATGTAGAAATGCTGACACTACACTGGCTGTCAGCCCAAAGCAATAAGATGGAAATTTGAAAAACTAAGATCAAAGTCCTAAAGTTCCTATTTCATTAGGCCAAAAAGTTAAGGGTACTTCAGAAACACCCATTCTGTGGTTCATCTTACAGAAAATAGGACACAGAGAGTCTGCTTACAACAGTAACAGGATAATCCATCAATTCATCTTGAGTATAGCTCCTGAATCTGGCTGACAGTGGCAGAAAATAAATAGAATTTTATACTACATTATGGTTTTACTATTCAGGGGGAATTTAAACCATGCCTTTAGGCCTGTTGAAATTTCCTAATCCTGCAGCCTGTGATGAATACCAGTTCCACCTCTTCTCAAATGCCTTTTCATTCAAAAGTTATGCTACAGGGCTGTGAAGGATCAATATTTTCACACTTCATTTCTATTATATTTTAAAAGCAATCCTTGATGCCCCCAAAAAGGGAGACAAAGGTTGTAAAGAACAAACATTTGAAAAAATTGAAAAGCTTTTACTTCACCACACAGCCTAAGCAGTCTGGAAAATACATTGTATACTTATTAAATACCAGAGTATAGTCAGGGGAAATCTATTGGAAAAACAAGGTAAAAGATGCTCTTCTGACATTCTGCTTCTCCCAATAAATCAACATTAGCATTTATAAAAAAGAGAAAAGCTATTAACCATACACTAATAATTCTGCCTTCATTTGGCATGGAAATTAGTCCCATTCATAGGAAGATTTTCATACATATTGCCCATGTTCACAAGTGAGAATTAAACCCTGGCAAAGTTTCCCTGGAGAAATGTCTTTAACTTGAAGGGCAGAAGCCACCGTGTGTTCAATAACTTTCACCACAGCATTCTTATGTTGTTCCCTTGCACAACACCCAACTGTCTAGCACCTATGGCATTAAACCACTCCAAACTGTAGAGCTGCTTTTTGTACTCTATTCCTCTACAGGATGGGAAGATATTCCCTTGGGATTGTTATGGTGCAGTGCTTACAGTGTGTCAATGCTCTGAACAAAAAGGTAAGCTCAGCAGAGGTTGTGCTGCTGTTTTTGTGTCAAGAGGTTTTCTGGAAAAGGGCAACAGTACTTCACAGCTCACTCTGTAGACCTCATTATCTACCTCAAAACCCCAGCTTTTTTTTTTCTTTTTTTAAGTAGTTCATGAAGCCATGATAACCTTGAAATAATTTTGTCTAAATTCCACAAAAACATGTAAAAAATGGCCATAATCACAAGACTGATCACAACATTTAGTCTTAGTCTAGTTGCCTATTTGGAAACAGCTGCTACAATGAAATGTGAAATACAGAGCTAACAATAACTCCATATTTAGCCATTACACATTTGCAGTAACACTGCACTGTTAACAAACCTGCAATTAGATATATTGACTTAAACCACCGAGATCAGGCCTTCCCACAGTGGCGCTGCATCAGCATCCGACACTGGTCACTTGAATAGCTTCTTCTCAATTTCCGAGGCCAGCAGTGTATTTTTATTGGTTTGGCTCTGTTACAGGAATTAAATTATAGACTAAATTAGCTAATTTGTGACATGCACTCTCTGTTTAACAGGAGTGAAATTGCTTCTAAAATACAGGCCAAACCTTCCACATCAGGGGCTACTTACTATGTCTTGTTTATTTGTATGGTTTTCATATGAAATTGCAGGTATGTTTCAGTGCTGTTGTGCTGATACACTAAAAACCGAAGCTAAATATCCTGACTATATCCTGCCCATCACCATACAATCTACATGCCTGTACAAAGGAAGAAAATAAGGGGTTGCTGTTGTTGATCACAGAAAACAATGTGCACATCTTAGAAGAGAACCTGATTCAGACTAATGTGGTGGTAATTTTTGAGATTGTCACCATATTTCCCTGTTGAAAGCAGTACTGTACTTCGTACAATAGTGCAACTGAAACACCAGTATTAAAACAGCCTTGCCCTTTGTGCAGCCCCCTCACTTCCAGCTGGAGCTCTTTTTTCTCGTAGCTCTTCACCCACACAACAGATTGTTGTCAGAAAAGACCAGAAGAAATGAGATGCCCTCATTGTATCCAGGATGCATTGATTGTGTTTATTTCACGTACAAAGATTTTGACTGCAACCTGCAGAAATCCTTGACATTATTAATTTAGTTTAGTTAATCTACCTAATTTCCATTTTGCTTTGATTCTACAGTCTGTAGTATGGCACTTAAATGCTAATTCTTATGTCAGCTTATTTCAGATTCATGTTTGTGTTTTATGTGAAAATGAATATGTTCATTACAGTAGTTGAAAAGGAAGCCTTTCCAGGCTTTCATACAGAGCAGGGCTCTAGCTAAACAGGGTTCTCATTTCCATATATCTGCAGTAATAGAGTTCTTATCAATCAGTGAGGGTTATACCACCACAACTTGCCCCCTGACAAAATGCATTGGCTAGTGAGGAACTTCTAAACTTGTTAGCAGTAAAATATCATTTCTGCAAACACAATCTGCTAACTGATATTTCAGAAAAGAAATAAGTTGAAGGCTAGCTATTTGCTCAGTTTAAAATACTTAAAAAACCTGATTATTTTTTAATTACTGACAAGAAATGTCTTTTCCCATTGAGAATTTTTTTTTACCTTAATCCACATAAAATTATTGCATTTTAATGTCAAGAAAATACTTAATCTTCAATGAAGCAGGGCATTGTGTTCCATTATGCCAGTCTGCAACCAAAAATTTACAACCTCGAGGCCATCAGCAGGAAAAGAATATATATATATATAATAGAACCATAAAAATACAACTCAGTGTTGCTGTAGTGACAAGACAAACAAAAACGAGGCACTGAGAAACACTTTCAGACTGAGATTTCTTTCTGTCCAAAGTACACAGGAAGTTATTTGGCAGATGTATTATCAGTGGGGTGCTCTGAATGAGATGGGAACCTGAGCAGCCACTGCTCACCATGGCCACACAACAAACAAATTACTGCAGGCAGCAGCTTCAGTGTCTTACAGTCACAATCAGCAGCTGCAGGTAGCTAGGGAATGAAATCTGTGCACAATTGAGAGTTAGTTTGGATTTTGGCATGTAATAACAAGGAAAAGGAAGCTAAGGTGGAGTCCTGCAGCACTTTGCCTTGCAGTCAAAATGGTTCACCTAGTGTAAAAATCTCTGGGAAATCAGTTTCCTCTCTTTTCTGTATTTATTTGATTAATTTTTTTTAATATTTTTTAACAATTTTAATATCAGTGATGTCATTTTGTCTTATTTTCAAATAAATCCACCTTATGACAAAGACAGTATTTAAGCCAAATTTTCACTGCTACCTGACTGATTGGCAGAGAATTTGCAGTGAGTACCTGACATTGATGTCTTTTTCTAAAAATACTAGTCATGTAATCTGTTATCATTTAGTCCACTTAAGCCACACTAAAATTAAATCTTGTCATTTTACTGCATGCAAATTATTTCAATTTGAGTTTATTTTTATTACATTATATTTGTTTCTGCACTTTCAGAAGATTTGTCATGCCATGCTTTCCTTACTCTGGCACAGATGTCATTACATACATTATTTTAAGAATAACTAGGCTTCACTTACACTTGACATTAATTTAAAGAAAACTTGATTTAAACAGAAAAAGATATATAAATCATCCTGGCTCAAAAAACAAAACTGAAACAAACTAGAGAACTTAAAATAAGAGCCAATATGTCTAAAAAGTAGGATTTGTTTGCTAAGCCTTTACATCTGACTTAATGAACATAAAAAGTTTAGGATTCATGCTAACAAGGTTCTTCCACTCAACAAAAAAGACTCTAATTAAGACATTTCAGGCTTTCACAGGTCTACATATTCCCACATATGCTATTTAATTTTAGAGAAGTAAAAGAAGATCCTTCTATTATCAGAGTTTAAGAAGAAAAATGCACAATAAGGTATATATTGCACAATTAATGTGAAGAAAATGCACATAAAATGCAAAGCTATTGAGGAAGTAGGTGTATATGTGAACTTTTCTGAAATTACATCATAAAAACCTGAAAGTTGCTCATTCTTCTTTTCTCTCATCTCTGTAATATTGCTGTTCTAAAGTTTCATGGTCAATTGCTATTTAAAAAATGTGAGGCAACAGATCTTCCTACTAATACAGTCACTGAACTGCCTGTTTCTAAGCAGTAATACAAAAAAGCACTACCAAAAAATAGTATTTTAAAAATTTAAAACCTCATAAATTTAAATACAATCTTTAGCATGTTCTAAGTTATAGAGACACTTTAGTATCTTGTAATGCTTTCCAAATATTTCTAGAATTCAGGCCAGGCAACTTTAAAAGCATACTTTATCTAGCAGACATCTTAAAAAAATTATGGGAAGATAGAAATGAGCTATAAAAACTAATAGGAATAATTCAAGACTTCTGGTCTCTCAGCTCAGACCAGATTATGGTACAAAACAGACCCAACAAAATGAATGGGGTGCAGTACTAGTACCAGCTCCGCTAAAAAAAAAACCCAAATCAAACAAAACAAGAGAGAGGGGTATGCCATTGATCTGATGTCAGAACAGGCAGCATGGAAATAAAACATCCACCTGCACCCTGTCAGTAAAAGCAGCTGGTCGGGGCCTAGCAGAATGCATCTCAACAGCCAGCATGTACCAGCAGTTCTTCTGCATGCCATATTTATGCTAAAAAGAGCTGCTAAATCTTTCTGCAGTACCTCTCAACAACCTTCACTGTTTTATTTAAACTTTTATATAAAATTATCAAATCAGAATTAGTCACAATTGTTTATAGCTATCAAATAAATTTATAAGCAACTGCTATTGCAATATAACACACAGGAAAAGCAGAAATCTAGATTTCCTGCATTAATTTCCATGGAATTACTTTTGGATCTGCTCGTGTCTCACAAACATTTTATGTTGTATTTAAATTACACACCAGATTGCATTGTCTGACGTAGATGATATGTCTATCTATCTACAGATATATATACATAGACATGTATGTGTGTATATATATATACATATATATATCAATATATTTTCAGATGATTATTCAAAAGTTTCTTTTAATAAAATGATGCTTAACTATGCCTAGATCACTAAGATCCAAGTATTTTCATAAATTTATACTCCATGGAAATAAGAAGGGCAGGAGGGAAAGATACAGTGGAGTAAGAGATACAGTGGAACAAAATAGCTCCACCAGTCAAAGGTTCATCCAGGCAAAATTTTAAGCATTGTTAAGCTATTGTGACCATTTTCAGAAATAGCTGTATTGAAAAAAAAATTGTTGAGCTTTCTACTCAAAACTTGCATCTGCCCTAATATTCAGGCATCCTGAATATCAGTCCCACATGTATATTTCACTCATTCCCTTTCACCACACACTCTAAATCAAGAAAATGACACAAACTCTGAGAGTCTTTCATAATCCTTACTTGGTCTGTATAGTCTAAAGGAATAAAAAATCTTCTTGTCAGATTAGTACATGTAAGAATTACGAAATCAAATAGGCTGTGAACTTCAACAGACAATGCTGACTTCCAATGAATTATTTTCTGCTTGACGATTTGTCCCCTTCAATTTGAAAATTCTTCCGAACGTCTGCTTTTACATATTTTTATTTTGTATAAAAATCTACCAGCTTATTTTCCCCTTTTATTTATTCATATTAAGAACTCTGAATGACTCATGCTTATTCTAACACATATTGAATCAAAAGAGTCTGGCACGTTATGTTACCAATATATTGTGTATATCTTCCAGTGCATTTTTCCATAGAAGTCAGTTGCTGCCACTAGCATCTCCTGGGAAACACCAAAAGCCAGCAGGTGCTCCTTTTCTGTACTCTGAGCAGAGCACTGGGACTGGGATAGTCTGTACTGCCTCACTCCACACAGATATTAACTCCTCTGTACAGTGTTTGCCATTAATGACATCCTGTACTCCTGAAAGCAAGAATGAAAATGGCAGATTTCTCCTTCATACAATACATTCAATGAATTTTTGAAAGGTGTATACATGAATCATACAGAGAGGAGATAAAACTACTCAAGCAGAGGACATAGAGAGTTGGACCTTACCAAGTGAAGGTCTTAGGAGACGTTCTGGTTTAGGAAAGCATAGCATAACAACCTCTTCAACACATTTTAGAAGGACACTAAGACAGAGCCATGACTCTGTCCACATCCACAATGACAAACCCCTTACAGGATGATTTCAGAGAATCTCTGAGATGACAGTATGTGATCCATGAAGGATTTTTTGTGATGCTATTCTCAATCTCCTCTGATTTGATACGCTCTTACTGTAACAGGACCTAAATTTGTTTGCAAGGACAAGGGTGTCATGTCACACAAAGTAGAACTCAGGAGCAGAGGAACTCAGGAGGCACCAAGATGAATATGTACGCTCAATAGCCATAAATATTGATAGTGCTCTCTTCTCAGTGCTGAAGTGTAAAAATAATCCACATCTTTCAATTTAACATGGAAACTAAAAGTGGTATGAAATTCAATGGCAGTATATCTAACAGCTCTTAAGTCTAAAAGCATGCTATCAGACAAATCAGATATCTCTGAGTGGTTGGCCCACTGTCTCAAGCATAAGTCCATAATCTGTTCAGTACATCTATTTGGTTACAAGTAGTAAGAAACAGATCTTTATGCCTTATTGGAAATACTTTCATAGTGATGTACAATCTTTTTGCCTATTGTTGTCCCTCTGTAAAAAAAACTTCTGAAAGACATAAGAAAGAAAAAATAATCTTATTAACTTGGAAATTTATTTTTTATTTCACTTTCATATTTGAAGAAGACTATCCTGTGAATAATGGGAACCAATATGACCACTCTAGTTGAAGGAAAAGCATATTTGTTTCTTTACCTACTTTCCTTTTTTTTGCCTTATATCTTGACTGTGATACTTGTCATGATTTGATTTTTTTTAGTAATCTTCTGCACCAATACAATAAAGGTTTTTATTGTTTTCCAAAATGAATTACCATATATTTCAATAGCAGTTTAAATTGAAAAAAAAGTATAAGAGAGAAGTGTTAGTACATATAAGCACAGAATCATCAAGGTTGGAAGACCTTCAAGGTCATTGAGTCCAACCATCAACCCAGCACCACCATAATCACCCTGAAACCATATCCCTATGTGCCACATCCAGACGCCTCCTGAACACTTCCAGAGATGGTGAGTGTACCACCTTCCTAAGCAACTTATTCTAATGCCTAATCACCCTTTCAGTGAAAAAAAAATTCTAGTATCTAACCTGAACCTTCCCTGGTACAACTTTAGGCCATTTCCTCTCACCTTTTCACTCGAGACATGGCAAAAGAGACCAAGCCCTTCCTCTCTACAGCCTTCTTTCACGTAGTTGTAGAGACCAATAAGGTACTTGTCCCCAGCCTTCAGAACCCCAGTTCTCTCAAACATTCATTACAGGACACGTGTTCCTGATCCTTTGTTACACTTCTCTGGACTTGCTCTAGCATCTCAACATCTTTCTTGTAGTGAGGGGCCAAGAACTGGACATAGGATTTGACGTGCAGCCTTCCCAGTGACGAGTATAGGAAGACAATCACTTCCCTGGTCCTATTGGCCACCCTATTTTTTATAGTGGACAGGATGCTTTGGCCTTCTTGGCCACCTGGGCACAACAGGCTCGTACCCAGACAGCTGTCAACCAGCACCCACAAGTCCCTTTCTGCTGAGCATCTCTCAAGTCACTCTGCCCCGGGCCTGTAGCACTGCCTGGGCTTGTGACACCTGACTGGTGACACAAGTTCAGACCCAGCAGGGACTAACTAAATGAAACAGGTCATTGCATAAAACTACAATAATAGAAGGGGTTTACAAATTCTGGTTTTACTGACAATTAAGTATAGAGCACAGCAGAAGTTCTGGTAAATACTCTCTCAGAGTGGTGTGGGCTTTCACATGTCTACTTTATTCCTCTATGTGTGCGTTACCAGTTAGTAGCTGCCTAAAATCAACATTAATAGAATAACGTCCAAGCATTAAGACATTTAGAAGTTTCTGCACATTTGTAGCCAAAAGATGATTCTAACCAATTCCCACACTACGCTGCTCAAGAGTATATTTAAGGTACTACTGCCCCTAGATATGGCCATTTTCTGTTGTTATTTTAAATACACATTGTGATCTCAGCTCTTGGCTCAAAGATTTCTGCATTCTTCCATAAGCTCCTACACAAAGGTTTTGTGCTTCAAAACAGAAGCAGAAGGGACTGCATCGTTGTCTCTGGATTCTGGGCTAGAGAAAGACAGAATCCTGCAGAGAGACTGAGCACCTGGTGCTAAGTGTGGAGGCTCTGTCCCTACTCTTCTGGGAGACTGTGGGGAGTATCTTCTCAGGAGCCACTGGCTGGGTTTCATACAGGCTGTCTCCACTGCCAAGAACAAGTCAGGCAGGTTCCTTGACAAAGGATGTTTTCATGCATGCCCTTTCCTAGCCAGCAATCCCACATCCTAGCAAACAGAGCAAATCTTCCAAATTAGTAGCAATCTGAACAAGCTAGGTCTCCAATCCTCTTCAATTTAACAAGGGAGAAACTATCCATCTGTTTCAGATAAACATGTCACATCTATACAGGGTAGATGGATGCTGGCTGGACAGAGCAAAAAAGGGTTAAATACTGCAAGGCCATGGACTAGAAAGTCTTTTGGTACAGCCAAAACGGAGAGTTCCTGGTACTGCTCTTACCATGGAGTTGTCACTCCCAGTTGTGACATTTATGTCACAATTCCACTAAAATTGTCTTAGACAAATGAAAATTTATCTTGAGGATGGTAGACGAAGGTGGTCAGTTTTAAGAACTGACAGATAGTGAGAGGGCACCCACACCATTTCTTCCTCCTCCCACCACCTCATAGTTCACAATAAATGGCAAATCTGGTCTCTTGGTGGCATTATACCTACATCTGAAGTTTCACCACAGTAAGTCTAGATCTGCTCTTTCAAGATTTGTTCACATGAGTAACAGTGTTTCCAGCAGGTCCATTAATACATATGAGCATTACTCACACATACAAGGTGTGCTGGATTAGGTTCTTACACAAAAATACCATGGAAACTCCAGTCTGGATTTGCCCAGATAAACACACTAAGGAAACAATAGCTAGACAGCTGGCACGAAGAAAAGAAATGAAATAGGAAAAACAAAAATATCACTCCATATTAAGTAGTGCTTGTAGGATGTTCCGTACCAGCTGTTTCATAACCCACTTTCACCATCCTGCAAATATTCAGCACCTTTCCCAAGCCAAATACAAACTGAATTAATACTGAACAGTTAAGGCACAAAAGCCAGTCATCACAGGCCAAATGCTCCTATGGCACAGTTTTTACAAGTTCCAATAAAAAATGTGCACCATGGTCACCCCGGTGGAATTTATGCAACAGGTCGTCTCTCTCCTCACACTGAAGAAAGCCTCATTTAGTACTCCATTTGTGTGAACAGTGAGAACCCAGGACTTTTTTCCCATGCAATTTCTTTCTTTTTAGTTTTAAATGCATTTTATGGTACCTAAGCTATTAAGGATGAATATATAATATGAATATAGTTATGTAGCATTCTGTCAGGAATCTCTAAATTTTTGGAGAATATCATCATCAGATATAGGACAAACACAAGGTACTTGTTATTTCTTACCTATTCCTTCTGTTTCTCTCCAAAAGCAAAGTCATTTGCAGGAATTCCTCAGAAAGCATCCATTCACTGTCACCAGTGGGTAGTGATAAATCACAGAGCATTATTACTGACAACAACATCACCACTACATCTAATGCTGGAGAAGAGCACTTGTTTGGAATACTGCGTAAAATGATGAGCCGTGCCAGGATCTGTATTGTGGTGCAGTCTGGTAATTCCTATACAATTCCATTAATTAATCATGAGTTGATGAATGACAAATGATGCATTCTAATGACTTGGAAATTGAGGAGAAAAATAGCTTAAAATACTTTTGGTGAAATACAATTCCAGTTCAAAGCGGGAAGGTTCAAATTTTTCCCAGTTTCCATAAAGAAGGATTCTCACAGCTGGAAAGCCAAATATTTGTAGCTTGCCAGAATTAACATCACCTGACTCATATCACTATAATTCACTAGCAAGGAGAATATAAATACATCCTTCAAGAATAAGATTAGCAGCAAGCCAAATGGCAGGGCAAAGAAGCAGCATGTTCCATATCAGCACTGGTAAAAAAAAAACCCTCACTTTCTTTCATGAGAAGATAGATCTTCATCTGAGTCCTGAATTCTGGTATCATATTTACTCGAATCATCTGTGTGAAATTAGAAGAAGAATAACAAATAATCTCTCATCAGCTGGGTATCAGATCAATCCATGGCCATGCATTAATAACATACATCTACCAGATGCAGCCAAGGCCAGAAGAGAAAGTAGTTTGAAATTAATTCCTTTTCTGCCTTGAGCTTTGAGTGTGGCTCCCAAATGCTACGGACAACACTGGAAATGCTATGGAAACCAAAACTGTGCTGCAAAATGCAGTGTGTTAAGAGACGTTCAAAGTACATGTGGCATATTTTTCTTCCACAGTGCAAAGCCTCACAGAAATACTGCATATTCTGGAATGAATCACTGCTGTATCTGACCTAATAAGGAGAAACATCACCCTGAATCCAGAGTCTTGATTATCATCTTCTCAACAGAACAACCCAGAACACAGATTAGGGTGATATGCTAAATCAGAGACTTTGTCCACCCCAACATTTTCATTGCAATATCTTTTTGTTTTGTGGGGTGGGATGGATAGGACGGCAAGGGAAGGCTGTAGGGTGGTGGGAGTACTTACATCAATGTGCATCTTGTACATCCTTCTGATTAAGAGGTGTTACAAGGGAAATTCACAGCAAATAGAAAGAGTAAGAATTGCCACAGCTCAAATACATGTTGTCTGTAATGTGCAGTGACAGCTTTCTGCTATGGATTTACAATACATCTTTGTTGTTTCTAATTTACTAGTGTATTTTCAACTTCAGATTTTTAACACTCCTTCTAAGAGTAAAGATCTATTTAAAAAAAATAATAATGTTCCTAGGGCATGCTGGAGCAGATAGTCTCATCAATACAGTTACAGTAATTTATATTTAGGAAGATTTATTTGTTTCTGCCTATCCTGTAATACACCCTACCAGCTTTTTCATCATCGGTGTTGTATTTCAATTCATTTGGTCACTGCCATTTTTATATTTGAGCAAATTTTTAAAAAATAGGCAGTTCAATGCATAGGATTCAGCTGAAAATATTCCACACAAATGAAGAAAACAACTGAACAGGAATGCATTATGCATTACAACTTCATTTTAAATAAACAAATCAATGGTGTTCTGTCTGTAACCTCAGAATGAAAGCTAATTTATATAGAATAACAAATCAATGTCCTGTGAACTTTCTGAAAGTTTAACTGATGCTCTCAAGTGGAATCATTGGCACTGTTTTAATGGGAGGGATAACATAAGATCTTTGCCTTAACCAGTTACAAACCAAGAGAGTGGAGCTTTATCAGTATACTTAGACTCAAGGAATACCCTAAAATAACTTTGAGAAGGGAATAGCATATTCAGTTAGACAGAAGCTATGTTGAAATTAATATTTCATGGTACTGATATGAATAGGTGTCCATAACTTTCCATAAGTAATTTACATGGTAGCCTTTAGCTGACGTACAGCAGTCACCACTATCATGCTCGATTCTTTAAAAAACGCTTGTTTTGTGTGAAAAATGTCTTTTCTTCTCTGTTGGCTTTGGCACTTAGTTCCTTTTAAAATCCATCAAGTGCAATACCTGCAGGAAATAAATTCCATTCCTAGAACAATGCTGTCTTGTATTAAATGTGCACGTTCACATGCAGGTATGACCATGCTACACAGGTGCTCAAACCATTTGGGAGTAAAACATGGAAAAACTACTTCCATCAAATTCTGAATACCTACGAACTGGCATATCCCAGCATTAACTTTGTTGGCCCAATTCACTAGAAGAAGAAAAAAGCCTTTTCTTACCCTGACCTGTGATATGTGCCTGAGCCAAAGAAAGAAGACAATTTCCTAATGGATACAAGTTACTAGAAAATTTAAAGGCAAATGAGAACTTTTATTCCTGAAAACAAAACAAAAAAACAAACAAAAAAACCACCCAAACCAAAACAAAAAAAATAAACCCCTCCTCACCAAAAGAAAAGCAAAACACAACCAAAACCCAACAACCCTAAAGAAAAGATCCATGTCATATTTCTTATATGTAATTTGTTTCTTTAAGAATCAAACACAAAAGAGTGAGGCAGATGCATAGGCGTATATGGACATACATAGAAATTTTATGAAATAGGCACAAATCAACATCTGTCTGCTTTTCATTACCCAAAAATGTCTGGCGGAGCTGAGCTGCAATCTGATATTGAATTGAAGGTTGTGGAGCATTTACTATTGGTTCTACAAATTACTCTCACTGATGGCAGGATAGGAAAAAGCAATTTTATGTAACAGAATTTTGAAACAGATCATGTAGAGAGCCAAATAATACAAATATAAAAGCAAATCAAGTTTCTTACTTGAGAAAGTGTGTGCAACTTACTCTAAAAAGAATAATCACCACAAGTAATTAACCTACAACAATCATTGCACAAATGCAGGATGTAGGACAATGCCACAAGTCCTGAAGAAAAGAACTGCCACTGAAATGGTCACCCAGTGGAAAGTCACTTTTGAGAATTTCAGCAGGGCTTTAACACTGAACACCTCCCTGCTCCCTGGGAAAGAAAAGCCATGTCTTTGCAAGGGCCTAGGGGGACACTTCCTGAGAAGTACTCCCATCTGTCACATATAAGTTAGAGTGGTCATGCTTCGAGAGTGTAAGTGTGCAACTGAAGGCAATACATCTGAGTCACAGCTGTCATTGGAACTGTGTTTAGTGACACACCATATCAATCAACACCGTGTTTGTCCATACTGGTGGGATACAGCTTCTCCGAATGGCCAGACCATTCCAGGTAGGACTGAAAGATCTGGAGCTGAGCACTTAAATGAACAGACTGCAGGTCAAAATTAAAAGCTATCTCACTGAGTTGTTCTTTAACTTTGAGAATCTAAACCCAAGACCAGTAGCTCCTGTTTTCTTCTTCCTCAGCCTGCAGGAATGAAGGAGAAAAGGTTAGACACACAGCATTATGAATAGGTCATGCTGAATTCTGAGAAGCACCATACCTGAATTAATCTATGACTTCCTACCCATTAAATCCAAGCATGAAACCTCTTTTGGTGCCACGGTTTGAACTCTTGAGTCTGTAAATGTAATTTGTTTGTCACAGATAACATAAATGCACCAATAGACAAGTGTTACAAATTAAGTGATGGAAAAAAATCAAGCAGCATAGAAAGAAACTAGAAGTTATCATTTATAGCTGCAAATCACCAGCTTTCAAAAACCTAATGAAGGACTGTTAAAGTCACACCAGCTGTTTTAAACACATGAAGCTGGAGAAGGCTTGGTTAATAATTTATGAAGTACTAACAAGAAGCAGAGAAGGAGATAAATCTGAAGAACTAAATAACCAAAGTGAAAAAAATTGTAGAAAACAGAAAAAGAAAAGAAAGGGGGCACCTATTTCTGTAGGATAATTTTCAAGTAAAAAGGGCAGGTATTGCCATTTGACTGATTACAGAAATCTGCCTATTAAGACAGTCAGAGATAACAATTCCCAGCATATTTTTGCAGACCCACTATGTCTGCTGTCATTTCCACCCTGGAGGCATGTATTACCAGCTTGCTTCAAGAAAAGTGTTTTCAGCAGTCACTCATTTCAGACATTCGGTGCATTGACATCCAGCAAAATTTTGCAAATAAGTAATTATTGCTTAAAAAAACCTAAACACAACCTTCCATTTTACATAATTTTATATTTAGCTTTTAAATAACCTTCTTCTGGCGGAGTCCAGTTGGGTCCCCTTATCCATATGAAAAGACTGCAGGCAAGCATAAATTAATAATATGAAAGAGATGTTTCTACAGTCACACAAAAGTATTCAGGTCTTCTTGCCACCCTGATAAGGCACTTAAATGGTCTTTACTGTTGATGAAAGCATCAGTGAACTGGACAAGAACAGCCACTGGCTGGAGGTCACCAGGTCAGCTCCTCTGCTGCTGATCTGCCGTCTGCCACCAGCTCCATCCACAGCTCTTACTGGTGACTTAGTGACACCAGGTTGTCCTTAGATTAATCTCTCTGCTTTCTTTCTTTAAACTTTGAAATTCTCACATAGGTGTTTTTCCCCTTGGATCCTTGCCCACCTGATGATCCTGTTCCAACCATGCTCCCTATGTTTGTTATCTTACCATTTTTATCTCTCTGCAGACTTTTTCTCTGCTCACCTTTGCACACTCTTAGTGCTCACACTTCTCTGAGACAGGGCTGTGCAGCTGGGTGTGGTTCAAGCTGGATCCTTATCTGCTAAGGCATCCCACCTCAACAGCAAGGGTTGCTACTGTGAGCCAGTGCTTTCCGTTTGGAGCAGTCACCTCTCCCCAGAATGAAGATCACTTTTCTTATGAGTGTCAGTGAAATCCTATCTAGATGTTTTCTTCCAGAAATCCTATCTACAATTTTCTTCACTAGCTCAAGGGAAGTCAAAGTCTTAGGAGCAATAGAAGAATCCCTTGTTAAGGGAATATAAATTGACAGAAACCAGACTGGCCTGCAAAACGTTCTTACAGAGACAGGAGGATGATCCCAATGCTTGAATTCAGGTTTTAGGAACAGCAAAATGGTAAAAGTTTTTGCATAATACAATGTTATTATTTACCTTATCTGGCAATGAGGACTATATTAAAAATTCAAATTAGTTGTTTCAGAGAGTTCAACTCTGTAAGAATAATACGTAGTTGAAATTATGAGAGGTACGAGTGGGTCTAGTCTTTTCCTACTGACTCATTTGACCCCCTCAACTTTCTGATTCCTGATTCTTTTTAGGCCTACATTATGCCTTTTCATATATTTTGTGTTCTTTTCCGTAACAAGACTCACAAGAAACTCATATAAGCCAAGAGGAGAGAAGAAAATTTATCTCCTGCTACAGTTAAGATTTAAGAGCAATGATTGCAACAAGGCATATCAGTGTAAACTTAACATGTAGAGCTCAGTGGAACTGGAGACAAATTTCCAGAATCTCAGGATTTTATTTAGGCATCTTATTACTCGAAATTACTGGGAAATCAGACTGTAAACATGTGTTCTCTTCTTAAATAAATCTATACCAGGAAAGCTGCTTAGGCATAAACAACAACCTAAACCCATTATCATGTAGAAAATGTTCCCAGCATTCAGTATGACCCCCAGGTGCAAGCTGCTATTTTTTGGCTAGTGATGACTGTGCTGTTTTAGTATTAACTAGGAAGACTTGCATAAACACAGGCTGAAATCCCATGCACTGAAACCATCAGATGCAGTGCATATGCAGACTGCCTGTGAAATCAGAGGCATGATTCCTTTCTCTGCCAGTACTGCTGCTCTGAAATGTAGTTAGAAACAGTTAAATGCATTCACAAGGTAACATTCAGGATGATTCCGGCCTTTAGAAAATTAGTAGGAAGCATCAATAGTTTCCTTTTCACAAGACTTCCTGATTCTTCAGAGGAGGGCACAGCAAAACATTCTTGGACAAAGGGAATTCAAAAAAGTAATTTTATTGGGCTGAATTTATTCTTCTACCCCAGCAGAGATGTTGCAGATAAAGCACCTTAAATGAGACTGAAAGTTGTGTTTAAGTAGCTCAGTTCCACCTGTACCTTTTTATCATTGTGTTGCTGCAGCAAGTGTATTTTTCCATGATTCGGAGGAAGACAACTTCTTTAGTCTGGGCTAAAGCTAAAAGTTTCCAAAGCACTAAAACCTTCAGTAGAGAAAAGGAAAACAGACTCAGGACAAAAAAGTTGTACTCTGTTTTATGAGAGTGAGAGACAGAGAAAATCTTTTTGTGACCTCATTTTCATAAGCACAATGCAGTAGCTAAGCATTAAATAACAGCTCAATAGGTTTTCATCAGTGAAGAAAAGTAATTACTTGGGAAAAGTTATATAACCTCCAAAAAACAAGGTCAAAGATCAAGATATTTTTACACGTAGTCTGTAAGATTCCTTCCTCCATGAAATAACTTCTTGAATACAAAAAACTCATCATCTTTACAGAGCTGGACACAGATAACCTATTACTTCAGCAGCCATGAATTTTCCTCCATGTGGAACCTAATAGGAAAATTCATTAAAGAGTACCATTGCTTATTCTACTCTGCAAAAACCATATCCATGAAACCATCCCGACCAACCAAACTGTATCTTTCCTTCACGATCCAATTTAAAAGAGCTACTTTTTGTTCTTTACTTGAAACAAAATTTCATGGGGCTATCCCAAGTCTGTTCCACTGACTTATCTTTTCTCTGTTTCCTGCACCGTTTAATTATCACCCTAGTAGCAGAAGAGATACCAGGACACAGTTAATCAAACTCACTGGTTACGATCCAACAAGCAGCCAAAGATCCAGATACGAATAAAGAGCTGTACACCATGTCCTTGCAATAGTACCTGTGAGTTTCAATTATTAACCCATCACAGATACTGCGTTCCATAGATCATTAATGTTCTCAGCGAACCATAATCAAGTCAACACCACATGTAAGTTTAAATGCACCTTATCTTAGGGCTGCTGCTTACCTGGCTCCACATGTTACATCTTCAGGGCGGGTATGGAAACAATACTCGCGCAACTTTCCCTCTTTGGGATGTCTCAGTCAGAGAAGTTTTATTTTCCTGTTGCTGAGATTCTACCATTTTTGACACTTAGCATAGACTTCACAGGTGAAATACTGCCTTCCTTTAAACCAGCTGAAGTGTTGCAAGTGGGTTCAGCACGGTCAGTGTTTATCCTGCTGAGCATAAGACTTTCCATTCAACGGTGTGTAGAGTAAAAGGTGCTGTGGCAAATACCAGAGCTGAAAGATCTAGAACAAGGTCTAGCTCTTCAGTCTTTCTGAAGGCCCTTGATAGGTTTGGGGCATCTCTGCAGGCTGCATAGATAATCCTAGTTTAAGCCTAGGGCTGTGAGCCAACAGAAAGAAATGCTGGGTGACATATTTGGAATGATGTCCTGGCAGTCATTTCCCACCACCTCCCTCCCAACCATCTGGTCCTGACAAACTGGAGCTGGGCCTTGGACTGGCACTTAGACCACACTAGCAAAGAGTAACATATGATAAATTTCTAGATAAACAGAAAGATTAGAGTTCTCCACATCACTCACATTTGTGTGTTTACTTGAAACATAAGGCTACAGGATTCAAGCTCAATAATGGCTACAATGGAATTTTCAGCTGATAACCACTTTCTACACAAGCTACATCAAAAACAAATCCCATCTCAGTATTTCATCAACTGATCCAAAGCCTTTGATAAGCCCAGACATGGCCATAATTTTTTAAAACATGCTTCGGTTTTCCTTAAGTATTTTGACATTACTCTTGTGATATTTTCAAGACCAAATACAACTCTCCTGGTCAACTCTCTATAAGATCCAGTATGTTGTTACAAAATTCTACATTGTCCCACTTGAACATTTTTATTGAATTACATTGGCTGTGGCATTGCAGCCTTTCCAGTCCTACTTACTAATAATTTACTCGTGGAGGGAAAACTGCACCCCCTTCTTCCACTGAGTATCTTACAATAGCTTATATACTTTAAATCCACTAAAAAAAATTACATAGCTTCATAATTCTCGCTTTTAAATTACATGATGCAATTAGTGAGCAACATAAGCAGTCTCACACTCGACAAGGTGCCAGCCGAAAAAGGTTCCAGTGCTTTGCATAGAGCAGGACATCACAGGCTTTGTCATTGAGGCAACTGTGAGCTGGTACCTCCCCTGTTAAGCGCTCCACTGTTGCCGTTGGTAAATAGCTGGGGGTCAGTCCTTCTCCTCATTGTGCTGGGAAGTAGCACCTCCCTGGATGAAAAGTACTACATGCCTGCCCTGAAGAAAACGTTCAAGATTTGAAGCCTGGAAGGACTAAATTTCATAGTCTTAAATGAGGTGACAGGTAAGAAATAAGAAAGCAGTTAAGTTAACTAGTGTATGTGGCTAATTTATCTGAGGACTGTTTGTAAGCAATCTACTTGTTTGTTTTTTTTTTTTCCTTATTTTGCACAGAGACATTTGTTAATCTCAGTGGATGTTCAGACAACTTCATATTTAGAATCCTGCAAGCCAGAGCTCTTCTAAGTTAGGAAAGGACTACTTTGAATAAAATTCTGACTTTAAAAAGTCTAAATATATATATGCACACACATATACATATATATACACATTTACCTCCAAGAAACCTCTCAGGGGAACACTACAGTGTGGTAGTTTCTACAACTAAAACATTTTTTGAGCTTCTTTGTTCCTTTGATTGAACTAAGTTTATCATATGTATTCTCTAGTGGTCACTGCCATGTGGAAAGGATGCGCTTCTACTAACATCTTCCTGCACATCAGCCACAACATGTGGCAGGTCATCCCTTGTCCATGATGAGTGTTTTGTTGTCCCTCCAGTGTTTGAGGGGGTAAGGCCTGAGGACTAAGAGCATCTGCAACCAAGCTCATCTTTCTTTTTAACTCTACTTACAGGTCACTGGCCACTTTCAGAATACCAGCAGTCATTTTTGGAGCTCTTCCAAGTCCAAAGCCTCTACTCTACTCTCCTCTCTCAGTGAGTCATCCTGCAATGTGACAACCCCATGACATGGTGCATGCTTCTTCTCATCTCTCTAGGTGTGCCTGATCCAGCCCCACAGAGTCCAGAAGGACACTGGCATTTGACCTGCCTTTGCTCTGCTGCACCATGTGATGTGGAGCAGCATGGGATGGGATCCGTGCTGACGACAATTGTGCACCACCTTATGGGCTAGACCAGTCCTGTTTCTCCAATCTGAGCTGTAATTCCTTTTGAACAGAAACAAGTGTCTCACACATTTTCCCAGGCAAGTAGAGGCTATTATCTGGTCCATTTCATTCCCTAAAGCAAAAAGTATATATAATATAGATTCTAGGGTTTCAAGTATCATTATAATTTTTGACTTATCATAGTGTGTTAAAATGCAACATTTGTGTGCAGAAAGCAGCAATTACGCAATAAGGAAAGATAGAGAATAGCTTTAATAATGTGCAAACATGTACCCATGGTAATGAAAAGGAATTTATCCCTTTAGTGGCTCAAACTGTGTAGTTGGATTCACATCACAACTACACTTTGGCTGAAAAATATACGTTTGGATGAAAAATAGGCATTTAGTCTGGTCCCTGGAAGGTCAGGGAGCCCTGTTGCCACCACTGGGCTGATCACCACTTAAAGCATTTGAACCAGTAATCAATTATTTTTCCATAACAGTAGTTTCAGGGTATGTTTACAGCACAACTGCTGGAAATTTTCATTGAGCAGATGATGAGGGGTGTGTTACTTTTAGTTTGTTTGGCTACAAGTAAAATTTGTGCTTTACAAATCTGATTCAGATCTGCCCTACTTGACTTGATCACTAACGCAACGGCAGCTGTCTTAACTCCAGTTACATATTTTGCCTGCTAAAGTAGTAATTATAGGTCTTTGGAAAAAGCAAGGAAGGAAACAATAATTACAGAGATAGAGAGAGAAGATATTCCAGCTGCATTTCAGGTTTATTTTCCCGCATCACCTACCTTAGGAGACTATCAAGAAAGCATATAATACACATACTATGTCTCTCTAGAGCTGTGCTTAGCTTTAGCCATTACCTACCTTTCAGATTCTGAAAGCTGCTTGCATAATGTCACAGCATAGCCTGATGGTGGTTTTTGGGGGTAACTTGACTTTGCAGAAGACACCTCCTTTTGTTTTATTTTGGTGGTGTCTCTGCTTAATCTCAGATGAGTTTTAAGGATTAAAATGCACCAGTCTAAATCCCTGGTGTGCTTGTAAGATATGTAGAAGACAGTCTACTGTTTAATGAAAACTGAAAGAAGATTGCCTAGCAGATGTCCTCACTGATTCGTAAGTGAAACAGCACAATTTCCCCAAGCTCCTTGTTATCAGTAGAAAAACCTAGGCAGAAATTTTCTTGACCTCTCTTGAGGTGAAATTTTCTCGACCTCTCATGCACCTTAAGTACTAGAAGAGCGACTACAGGGCACCAGAAAGGCAATGCCAAGCCAAGGATAGCATAGTGATGTGTGGCTACTAAAGTTTTCAGTCAGATACCTTTGCTCATGCTCACTTTCTGGGTTGTCAGCAAATACACATAGCATTGCTTATGCAGTGTTTTACCATCTGTGTTGCACACACTTTCACTCTGCTTTTTTGGGAACCACATAGGTTGTTGACATGGATTCTGTCTTTTCCAGCTTCCATCTCCCTCTGCCAAGCACATTTTCTTAATTAAATAATGCTTGGCAGTGTACACAAGCAAACAATTACCCACACAAATTTGGTCCAAGCAAGTGTAAGACCACATCAACAGTGGAGAGGAAGTCGGGTTTAATCATTAAAATGTGTAAAGTGTTCTTCAACAATTGTTTTTGTTCAATAAACCATACGATTTTATTGTGTGGTTACCTTTCCCGGGCCAAGCCTTGAGCCTAATTCAAGATTTAATAAAAGGCATAGCTTTTGTAAAAAAATGGAGGACCATGTTTCTGATGCTTCTCTCCTGCTCTGACCCTTTTTTACACGAGGGCTGAATTACCCATGATTTTGAGACTTCACTGCATCGAAGACATAGCGAAGGCTGTGTTGAGGATCAAATACAATTAACAAGGAGGTTGTTTTCGTCCCAAAGACTCAGCAGCAAATAGGTTAAGGAAATTAATTTTGGCCCTCCAACCCTTAAAGTTGTTCTGTATTCTGTTGTTTCAGGTGCTTGCATGTTTATCATTCTTACCCGGCCTTACTACTCCACCCAGCAGCTGGCCAGTGCAATCTGCTTGACTAAACTTTTAGCTACAGCAGTGTTCCTGGGATTTTGATTAAGAGTTAATTCCCATGCAAAAAGTGAAACAAGGAAAAATTTCCTCATGGTAATTTGAGAAGCAGTCCTGCATCTAAATTAAGTCATACCCAATGCTAATGAAACAGCTTTAGAAACCAAACGGGTAACCAAATACCTCAGGCCATTTTATCATCTGAGGTACACATGAGTAAATATGAAAGGTCTCTGATGTAGATTAATAGGCATCACAGGTATGTAAATGATGTCTTAATTTGGCACTCTATAACTTACTTGCTCTTAGATCCTAAAATACCCTAAAGTGTGACTTTCTAACACAACAAAAACTGTTCTTAATTCCCTACAAAAGCTCCATGTAATTTTAAAATAAATTTAATTAGAAAAGAAAACTTTGTAAATACTTTAAATTGTATATTAAAGATCAGATGTTACTTGGAAAAAAAAATCTTGCTCCAGGTTTCACTACTAAGGAGAAATATCAGAAAAAAAACATAAAAGAACTAAAGCATCAGTTTCATCTTCCTATTTTTCCTACTGTGCATTGATGCAATCCTGCAGCTCTCAGGAGTGGTAGTTTGATTTACATGTGCCTTTACTTGCTACTCCTGTTGTGCTAACTCCAGTTCCTTCACAAAGAATAGCACCCAACAGCCCATACTTTCAAAAATAACTGGCTACAATTGTATCTTGGCAATTCAACTACATTTTACCACCTGCAATAACCTAAATGCAGGTTGTCTTTTGCCCAAGTGTATGTGTTGCATTCTTTGCCTTTATTTAGGGATCTTTCCAGCTCAGGCCACACACCGGCTTCTGGGCACAGCCTCACTATTGCTCTAAGATTTACATGAAAAAGATTCTCAGTGCATTGAGAGCAGTTGCCCAAAACAAGGACTCTCCCCCCAAAAGAGCTATTGAATTATGTGATTCTTAGTCTGCAAGGCACTGTCCCCCCATCCCACAAGGAAGAAACAAAATACTGTAATAGGCAGGATGCTGCAGAAAGGTTTCTGTGATTGTACCATAACCTACCTAGAAGTTTCTTACACACACACGCACAGACTCACACAGAGATTTTACATGTCTCTTGGCCTTCTCACTTTCCGGCTGTAAATTAATGGGTTGTGAGAACAATGTCAATATGTGCCACTTTAAGAACAATGTTTTATGTAACTCAGATTAAAATTTAACTGGGCTGTTTCACTATTCAGTGTGTGCAGCCTTTTAAACGGGATCTGATAAAGATCAGTTTTGCTGGAACTTGTTTTCATAGCACTTACAAAAGCAGCCTCCTTGCTACTGGCTCTTGGGGCAAAAGAAGCTGCAAAATCTGCTGCATTTGAGAATGAAGTAATATATTTAGTAGGGTTTTATATGTGCAATAAGAAAATAAGGCAAAAACAGGCTGGAAGGATTTGTGGCACAGTGTCAGTTGCTAATCTTGCTTTAGCTGCATTATAACACTAGCTCACCTGGTAGTCCTGTAGGTAACCACTTCACTGGCCTGCCAATAGCTGTCAGCTACTAAAGGATACCTGAAGCAACCTGTAAGTGTGATTGATAAACCTTACTATGTTCGCATAATAGACTCCTATCACCAGAAAGTCCAGCCTTCCAAGCTGCAGTTCAGGGACTGACGTGGGAGGCAACAGGAGAGCTGCAAAATCTTCATTTAAATTGTGGAGAAACAGAGGATCAACCTTCAGTTCCATTAAATCTCTTGTTTAAGCATGTGCCTCTCATATACTGATGAAAAAAGGAGAATTTATAAAAAGCTGGTAGGTAACAATATTTGGACTGTACTGTGAGTGTAAGCAAGCCTCAAAGACAACCCATGCATCTCCTGATAACAGGTTGTCATTTCTGCAAGAAACAGCTCACTGGCTGTAAGAGTTCACACATCATCAGCCCAGTACGCTGGGAATTCCTGTGAGCTTTTATCAAAAACAGCCAAGACTGAGGCCTTTGAAGGCCCTGTACCTAAGATGAAGCATGCCTATAGCAAATAAACTGCAGTACAGTTGCATATTTTGATATCACTCTTTTTAACGTACTTTAGAAGCAAGCCACAAGCGCCAGATGCCCTGAGCTGAATAAAAGTCTGTCCTTGAAGACAAGCATCTAGGAGACATTACTGTAGGAGTTCAAGACTATCAAACTTCAAACTTCAGATCCTTGTCAAAAACTCTTAAGACGTTATCAAAGTAAGATATGACATCTGGCTATAAGAACCCAGTTAATGAGTAACAGAAGAATTTGTGATCACCTCAAATTACTTTAAAACCAAATTGAGGAACAGAGTTTTCAGAGGAGAAACCAAGTTTCTTACCTTGCATAGCACCATGTATACCTGTGTATATTCCTCAGGACTGCAAGGGATAAACTTACAGACAGTGACAGGCACAGATGACTCTTTGCTCTCTCTGCAAATGAGATCTGTTGAGGATATGTGGGTTTTTTGGAGGAATTTTATTGGAAAGCTTATATCCCTATGCATATTTTTAGAGGCATATTTTTATTTTAAAGCATTCTTTTTGTGATGGCCAGTATTAAACGTTTTGGATTTAATGCACATTTTGTTGAAGCTTGTGGCTTTCAATAAAGTTCAAAAGCACTAAAAAGAAGGTCAGAATAGACTAACTGTTCAAGCTACTGCTATGTGGCTTTTTTGCTTGGGAATACACCAGTGCAGACATTTTTAATACACCTGAAGTTAAAATAACATTTTCCTGATTGAATAATTTCTATTAGGCTACTGATCTGAGCGGAAAACCAATGACAGGCTCCAGTGGTTGTTAGTTTTGGAGTGCTACAGTTCCTTTAAATCTCCGTAACCAGTGTTGTTTGAGATTTACCTTGATTCTCTAGTGCTATCTAGTGGCTACTACTGAAAATTAATAATGTGTAGAAATGCAGCTACACAAAAGTAAGCTTTTATGGACCAATCTAGTTCTTTCTTCTGTGGCTAGTCTGACTTCAATGTGTGCAAGTGGGGTTGAGTAGTAAAGACAAATAGCCTCTCCCACAAAGCTTCAGCACCCAAAGCTTCCAAGCTAAATGCCCAAGCTGAAACCAGCAGCCGACTGCATAAGCACCATTTTTTTTTTTTTAAATACAAAAAAAACACTCATGCAGCCACCTTAAGGCCTATTTGTGCCTAAATAGGTGAGCACTTCCCCTCTTCTGTTACCTATTAATTTAACTTACCCTTCTCCTGTTATTTCAATTCACTTTTGAATTGGAAAATCACATTAGGGCAGTTCCAGCCACCTTTCAATACAGGGAAAAGAACACAGGCTTCCAGGTGTCAGTATATATATCTGCCTCTTTGCTGTTGGCTGCCCAAGATTTTTTCTTGGTTCATCTTCTCCTTGGCATTGAGAAGGAAAACAATCCAATTAAGGGTCTCCACTTTTGGGCTTGATCAGAGATATGCTACCTTAGCCAAGAGGTCCAAGGTTTAAGCTCAAGTGTGAGGGTCAATAACACATGTACATGAGTTCAAACTATCAACTAAGTAAAACTGAGTATGGTTCCTATATATAGAAGGAACAATCCTATGCATGTTCTTTCATATGGGCCTAAACAAAGAGCTTCTACTAGTGAGGAAGTCTGGAGTGTATTCATACTTCATGAGGTGATCCTAGCCTCATAAACACGGTATCAGCATCTCGGACTCAAACACTTCTTAACTTCAAATAGGATTTCATTGTCCTGAAAGCACAAACTGGAATGTGCTCCAAACTTAAACATACTAGGCTAATAGAAAGGACGTATACTTCCATTAGAAGAAGGTGCATTAGGAATCATAATTTTCCTGGAATTAAATATCTGCAGTCCATTGGTTAGTGTTTACACAGTACTATTCCCAAATCCATACACGTGCACAGGCACACACACAGACTTTGACATCCTCACCTTGCACATAATAACGTGCCCCCCACCAGCCCAACAAGCACACACCAATCAAAAGAAATGGGAGAAGTGCTAACAAGAATGGTTTGGCTGCTGGCAAAATAAAGAGCTTTGAAGACACTCTGACTTCTTAAAGTGGAAAGAAGAGAACAATATAAAGTAAATTGTTAATGACTTATTTCTACCAAATGTTATTCACTGTTGTGAAATAGGCTGTAAAAGCTTTGCCAGGAGACCGTGTCCACAAACATTTTTGTGAAGTAATCAACATATATATTTGGTTAGAACAATCTCTGAGCCTACATTAACAACAAATTTGAGTGTATTACTTCTCCTTCTGTAGATGCTTAATAACTGAAGTATCTGATAGAATTGGAGATAAAGGTAGTACAAAAGCAGCTCCTCTGCATAACCTTTAAAGCCAAGATGTTCAAGGCTAGATGTTTTAAAAAATCCCCCAGTCAACCAACCATCCAAGCCCTGATTTCCAGGACTGCAAGTGAAGATTGTCAGGTTTGTGGTATACACACATGTATGCAGGACTTAAAACTGCTGAGTATGCATCAATCCCAACAAGGAGTGACTCTGCTACACCCAGAGGTGGGTTCCTAACAACCACATCTGTTAGGGAGCAAGTGTTCAGGAACAGCAAGTGAGCTTCCATCTGTCTAGGACCCAAAACTCAGAATTTCTCATACAGACAGAAGCCTACAGTTTTTCTTCCAAAATGCTGCTGGATCTTAGTTTTAAGCTAAAACATTATTTGCAAGGGAAATGGTGGAGCTCAGGCCTTCTCCATACAATAACTTTTCTAAGATATAGTAATTCAAGCAGGGTACCATCTAAGTACACGCAGAAAGAAGCTGCAGATGCAGCTGGTATTGTTCAGTGTCTAAGATCACCATGAAACAACACTGATTTACTACACTAAATTTGTCACTTGTCCTACTTAAATCCCCAACTACCAAAAATGAAGTCTCCAGCCCAGACACTAGGTTTGGAGTGGCTTGGATTCCCCAAGAGAATTCTAACATGAAGAGTGACATTTTGCTTCACTACCTATATTTGTATACATTCATCAAAACAAAATAAAAATATGTATCTGAAACAATGACTGAATTTCTATTTTTTCATTCCAAAAGTATCAGAAGAAAAACACCTTGTTAACCCTTCGCAGAACTTTACACTTGGAAAAAAAATATAAAATCTGGGAACAAGAGTTTGTGTGAACTTTCAAAAAAATGGCAAAAATATGTACACTATTAGTTTCACCCTTCTTCTGGACTTGGTGACAGTAACAAAGGTTATTGCTTTTCCCATATGACAATCTTTTTTATGACCTGTCATAAAAAGTGGTTTCTGTCACAAACAGTAATTCTTGTAAAAATTTGCTGCTTTAGTCATTAGGATTGTCTGCAGTACAAGCCTTTTTACTCCCAACAGATAGATTTACATTTAACACTGAGTAATGGACAAATTTTTTCAAGCCAAAACAAACTGCATATTTTTTTTACAGTTTCAGATAAATATTCTCCCAAAACAGAAAACAACTCATTTCCTATTAACTACCCAAGATGCCCCTCCCACTGCTTTTTGTAAAATCCCCAATAATGTAAAACCCTGAAGTGTTGGACACAGTGGGGGCTTTGGCATCCCTGTGATGAGAAGGTACTTGAAAGTTACAGCCCTCAAGAACCTCTAATGTGCCTCAGCCTAAGTGTTGTGTGAGGTGCTCAACAAGAAACTCCTTTATCTCTAACTTGTGTGCAGTAGTGGAAACCTGGTAATGCATCCTGCAAATGTACCCTATGGTCTCAGTCCTCTGAGTCCTGATATCATGCACTCTTCTGTGAGAAGCATAAACAAAAAACTATGAAAACACATCACAGTCACACTCTGTTGTTCACCAGTGCTGAGGTATGTGCCCCATATCCCACAGAAATATTCAGGGAACATTCACTCCTTTTTAGCTATGATGTCTACCTTTGTCAGTTAAAATGTGCCCTTAATTAAAAGGAATTCACTTAGTAGGGTGTAATCCTAATACAAATATAAATCTTAATGCCAAACACTGAAACAATAGAAAACATTAAGAAATGCTAATAAATTCAAAGCTTCCCATCTTAGACAAAAACCTTTCACTTGTCTGTCTATGAATTAACTGGACATCTAATGGCTAGCACTTAAAAAATCCAATGTAGTACTCATAGCTAAGAAAATAGATGTGTTTTAGGGTTTTTTTACGTGATTCAAATGCTCCCTTGAAGTAATTAAAAAAAATTACATACTTAAACTAGCTATCTGAAGATCAAAAAAACTAGGACTGACCAGAAAGTAGTTAGATGAGAAAGAGTAAGTGAAAACCTGGTTAGTTCACTTTCTAAAAACAACTTGCTGCTGCAACTTGACAAAAAATCTTGAGTTAAAAATTAATAATTTAGTTTGGACAATTTTGTTACCTTAAACTCAGATGTATATAGCTTTTAGGATTAGTAGTTTACCAGAAATTACTTTCCTTTCTATTGAAATAAAAGAAGCGGCATTTACATTTTTTCCTATCCATTTCAAACAATCATTTTCACTGGGAGTAAAAAGGACAATTAAAACATAGCAAAAAGATTGGAACCTCTATCTACTTAGGCATCATCTTCCATTACTTTCTTCTCAACTGTCTGAAATGGATTTATCGAACCTGTCATTGTTACCATTTCCATGAGTATTGGTGGCACAACTTCACTAGCCAATGCATTACCCTGCAACACTGAAATAAAATGCATTATAATCAAGATCTAGACATGTGTTGAGGAAGATGCATGATCTCCAATTCAGAAAAAAAAAAAAACATCCACACTGCAGGTGTTGAATAATGCTGCTCACTGTTTTAATATCATTTGTAAAGAAGCGAAAATTTAAATCTATTATTATTAGTTTCAAGTGGTGCTTGAGACAGAAGTGCTCTCTACAGATGAATATTTTAGATGCTTCAAAGAATTTGTTTTTAAAAAGCAAGAGAAAGAGTGTGTAGGAATCTAACACCTGCCCATTTCCAATGTCACGCCCACTCCGAGGTAAGGCTTTCTTTGCAAAACACTATTAAAAAAAGTTCCTCCACATTACTTGCAACTCTCTGTCAGTAAAACAAAACATCTTCTTGACACTTAACAACAAAGAGGGTTTTTTTTCCATCTAGGTCTTCAGAATACACACCTTCTTTTTTTGATAGAGTGAAGGGAAGGGGATCATCAAGAGTTGCTAAATTCCACCCACTTTCTCAGCTGAGAACTATCAATACTGCTGCTAACCCAGAAATAAAACACAGCAGAAGAATGAAGAGAAAAGCAGCCATGCCAATGATACCTGCTCACTCTTGACAGTGAGCAGGTATCTAAGATTAAAAACCTTTAATTAACACCACTCTGATTACTCCTCAATATTGAACAGCTGAGAGGTAAGCAAAGTAAAAAGAATGGGATGGATATCTGAACAGAAAACGGGCATGAGGCTTTTGGGAGACCCTGTTCTCTGAGTCCCAAGCTCCATGTCTCACTGTTGATCCCTCATGGCAAGTCCCATGCCTGAAGGAATGCTTTTTAAACAGATTGAACAATGATTAATGCTCTCTGGTACAAAAAAAGCAAGACAGCTTCATAGCTTCATGGACTTGCAAGTGAAGATAAAATCTTAAAATACTCCACAAAAAACAATTTAAGGTTCACATAAGAGTAATGCCTTTTTTAACTACTAAATCATTTTGAATTCATCTTTCGCAACAGAATGAACAATGCAAGCATGCCATTGTAAAGCAATCAGGAACACACCTGCAACTTTACTTCTTTATCATGAGAGTTTGGAATTTGTTTATTTAAATCCCACAGTGTGACACAAAAGCAGTAACAAAATAGCGGTAAACCACTTCTGTTACAAATATAGATACTGTTTAAAGTGACTTTACATATTCTAAGGGAGGCAATTCTCACACTATGGAAGAAATAAGTATAAAAGAGCAATTCAATAACAGCAGCATCCAGTAATAGTACCATCTGGTTTCTTCCATCTTAGCCTACCACAGTGTAACTTCTAGAGCAGTTAAAAATACAAAGGAGTGGATTTTTTGTTAATTCACTTACACGTAGCTATCAATTTGCTAATACTATTTGACAGACACTTCTAATGCTGCTTTTGTGACCCCACTAAAACAAATGCTAAACTTTTGTATTCTCCCATAATGATGGCCTGAGCATTGCCTGCATTTTCAGTCTGGATTTCTCTTAAATGACAACTGACATGGTGGCCTTCTTGCTACATTTTTTTGGCTAATTAACACAAGGTTTCTTTCTGCTAATTAGCATACTAGTTTGCTAGGTATCCTTCTCCCTCAAAAAGACCTAGTGAAATTTTCTGCATGAAAAGAATTCATAGGGAAAGAGTGCTTTATCTCTGAGTTTCCTAGGAGCAAGGCAGGCAAAGGCAGGCAGGCTACAATCAGCTAATAGCTTCATTGAGTGCTATTTTTACATAAAGTTTTAGTGAGAAAAAGTGATACGTTTACTGACCACACTGCTGAACAAAGAACAGCTCCATGGTTGCATTGTACTTGTTAGACACATTTTGTATTTGTGCCTCTAAAATCAATATCCCCAAAAAAATCGTTGTGGCCCTCAGATCTCTTCTGGTTATTACTGATGCAGACCTTCACTGATGTCTTACTACTCACCCCCACTGGGAGGAATTTTCAGGCCTTTAACCCATCCTCAATCCATTACTTCTAGTTTTATGTCTCCTCAGTTCAAGGAGGACTCTACCTCTGCCACTATTGGTAACGGCAGCAACACCGTAACATCAACTTCTTCCACACTGGCCTAAAAAATATCCAGACATCTGTCAGCAGCTAAGTAAACTTGCTCTGAGCAGTTTGTTCACAGCTCTGATTCATGCAGCTTGAAGAAGTGTCTCCATTAAGCCTGTAGTTAGTCTTGCACGTTGGAGGAGAACAACCTTTGCTTACAGACATTTCATATTGGGAAGGTTATTTTCACATTCATATAGACTAGAAAATACTATTATAAAAGTCTATTTCTTCTAATACTGCAGTTGCTGGGCATTCTCATTCACCAGGAACAGTTTCCACTCGCACTGAATTTTTTGGCCCTGAGCACAAGTCCTCTCCTCTTTAAACAAACACACAAGCCCCTGCCTTAACCCCCTGCCAAAAAACCACATAAACAAAATCCCCAAATCAACAAATGAGAAACAAACAAAGCAATAAAACAAACAAACAAACATACAAACATTAAAACCAAAACCAAAACCCTCAAACCTAAGCCAAAACGAAACAGTTTTCTCTTTTTTTGGAATACACCATGACTTAGGAAATTTAAACACATAAACAGATAAGCAAACTAACCTATCCAAGTACCCACCCAGCCCCTCCTACTTGATCATAGAATAGTTTGGGTTGGAAGGGACCTTACAGATCATCTAATTACAAATAACCATCTAAGTCCATTAATCACTGGCCTCCACATTACACACTTTTCCTTCTATCCCCCAAATCTCTATTTTATTAGTACTTTCTTTCTTCAGCAACCTTATTCCTGTTTTCTGATTACTGCTACCCATGCGACTCCCTTGTTGACTTGGTGAATTTGTAATTTTTCCAGCATTATTCAAAAATCCAAAGTCTCTCAGCAAAACATTTCAGTTTTGTTGTGTGGTTATTAATGCAAACATTCTTTTTAGTTTTTTTCCCTGCTGACTTACTAATAGGAAAAATATCCACCTCTTTCCATAGCTGACATAACTTCATCCCAGTGGCTTGGCAGTAAGAGAAGTACTTCTATTGTTTACAGAAATACTATTAAAAATTACTTTTCTTCAGTGTTGTAACCCAGTCCTGTGAATCTGGAAGAGCAAGAAGACTATACAAACATTTCCATTCTCTTTACTATGTGGAAAGTAAATAATACAATCTTATTGACCCTAACCCTTCAGGCAGCCAGTTCATGACAATACAGTCAAAGTGACTGTTCCTTTTGTCCTTTTCAGAATAGCAACTGCTTCCTCATGAGTCACCCCTTCTAAGCTCTGCCCATTCACAGCAATGATCTGATCCCCCCTCTTCAGGCGTCCATCTTCTGCTGCTGCACCCTGAAACGATACAACACATAACTGCAGACTCATGCATTTCTTCTTCTTCCTGACACACAGTCCTTATGGTTTAAGATTGGTACAGTGTACAAAACCCCTGAAACATTTTTGATTTTCAATGATTCCAATACAGTCAACTGTAGCACAGCACAGTAGTATGCCCTGCCCTAAGTTTCACAACATCTACAAATTGGATCTACAGGTTTGTTCTGTTCCATTAACCCTGTTTGTCCAGCTAGTAAAACATTTAAACCCTGCTATCATAGAAATACCATTTTCAAGACCCAAAAAAGTTTTCAGACACTTATTTAAGAAATTCTGTCACTAAAAACCAGCTCTACACTTTGATTTACCATAAAAATTTGGGATTCTTGATTCCAGTTTTCTCTGACTCATGGCTGTTTCCTAGGTAAGTCCAAACTATCAAACCCAGTCAGTATTTGAACTACTCCCAACGTCCAATCTAAGTTCAATAATACAGTACCCTCTACTACCTGAAGAAAATACACTCTAAATATAAGGCAAGAAAGATGTTTTTCTAAGTATGGACACAATTCCAATTTTGAGATGCTGAAAAGACTGCCATATGCTGGATCACAAGTATTTGGAAATTCTGAATCTTTTGAAGACTACAGCTTTCAAATACTGGAAACACATTTTTACCAGCATTTGCACTAAAAAGGAAAAGCTGTAACAATCTTTTGGCTGCCAACTAAGGCCATAATTTGGGCTGAGTGAACAAATAAATGGATTGATTGAACAAATCTACACCTACCTTTGCAAACACCGTCTTCACATAAATGGGTAAGTCTCCATGGGGACTGCCGTAGCCGCCCACAATACTAAAGCCAAGGCCGTCTGGTCCTCTGTCCAGAGTAATAGTCTTGTACTGAGGAGGTCTAAGAAAAGGGAAAAGAATATTGTGATATTGTCTGAACATTGGATTTAACATATATAATATTTCTGTTAAGCTAATCAATACATTTCCCTTTCTACTATAACTACAAATACTTTTATTATAATTAACTGGTTATTAAAATTTGTGTAAAACACTGTAACTGTCTAATGCCTGTATTATTATGTAAAAGTAGCTACTTCAAACACACAGCTCAAGACATAGTTATGGCTCTATGTGCTTACTAGTGAAGTAGAGATGCAATGCCAGTACCTCAAGTTTCCATAACATCTACTTCAAAAATCCTGTAATGCTTAAAATTAGCCCCATCAGTTTACACTAGAATGTTTGATTGCTTCTCTCTTCCTCTAATAGATAAACGTGTATTCGCATGTACATGTTTATACATATTATTTGTAGGTATATTTCCCCACATATACTTTGACTGTAAGAAATATTGATATTCTACCTTTCAAAGTAGATATCTGTGGCTACAGAACCTTGTTCTCTCTTTGCCTGTTCCTAAAAGAAAAGTGCCTCAGATCTGTGATAGAGATTGAGGGAAAACTGTTTACATAATGTACCTTGCAAGTACACTAGGAGCAATATACCTTGTATATCAAAAACACTGATACTCCACATACCCAAGCACTAGAAAGAACATTATGGAAACACAAGTACTACAGTTGGAAAGGGACTATGTTGTGCATATTAATTAATCCTAGCTACCAAATCTCAGTGAAACAATGGAGAATGTAGAAGAAATCAAATCACATCATAACTCTACAGAAGTTAAAAAAAAAATTGCAGCAAAGCAAATCATATAATGAAAAATGCAGAAGAGGACCTCTGGCCTACAGGTGTCACATACACCAACATGTTAATCATGACCGTGCCAAACAATTCATCCATTATTTGCTAGAATTTGTATGATTTTTAGGTTAAGTTCCATCTAAAATAACAGTCTACAGAGGTTGTATATTCTATAGTTACTGACCCTAAATCATCCTGAAAAATGCCAGTTGAAGTTAGTCCCGCAAATGAGAGACTGGATGTAGGTGGATCCTGCTGCTGACCGGTTATGACACTCACTTCTCCTCCAGCTACAACCTAGGAACAGAGTTCATAAACCAGTAAAATAAGAATGCTGACACTAAAATAATTCATTGTAGCAGCTGGCAAAACAGTATTCAGAAAATATTCAAAATGCCACTGAAGATTTTTTACCTGCAACTCAATAGTGCCTGAAGCATTTTTTAAGATATTAACAGCTTGGGAATGAGTCATGCCCTCGGTAGATGTTCCACAGATGCTAACAATCCTGTCCCCAACCTACAGAAGAAAACGTAGAGAATCTATCTTAGTTATATAGATTTGTCACTTTTTTCAGCAATAGCAGATCTGTCTATTTGCATTTAGCCAGATTTTATCAGTAATATATGGCAGGAAGAAAGAAATTAGCAACTGTACATTCACAGTACATTTCCTCTTGTAGGCAAAAAACCTTTTAACTACATAATAACCACTACAGAGGTGGGAAATTCAACATTGGAATGAGCAAATTTTAATGGTTTAGCGTATTCAGTGTAAGAAAATAATGATGGTTTACAGAATTGATCTTGACATTCTAGAAATGCACAATGTGTAAAAAACAGAGATGCATTTTGCATGTCACCTGTCTGAAGACAGACTGAAGTAGCAAATTATCATCAGATATTCTGTGTTTGAATTCAGCTTGAAATAACATTGTCCATTTTCCAGGAAACCCAAGTCAAATTCAACCACGTCTGATACAGCCCGGATGCAGTACACATTCAAATACAGTATCAGATAGGACCTCCCACTTCAACTCAGAACCCAAAAAGGACTATCTCTGTAACATGAGACATAAAACATACTGCATACCCACAGTTGCAGGAACAACCATCACACTCAGCAATGGCACTTGCTTACAGAATGCACCCTTCCGAACCACTATCTATGCTTTTAATTTTCACGAGCTGACTAATTCTAAGATCCAAGATTGCTTTAGGACTTCCTTTCTTAAGTTAGTACATTTCAGCAATTACATTTTCCCATGCTACCAATTTGAGTTGCTGTTTCATCAGTTCAAACTGCAAGAACTCTTGACACAGCCAGAAGCACTTATGACTGTATCACCCAACTGCTAATTTATTGCCTGTCTAGAGTAATAACTGTGCATTACCCATGCAGTCTTTACAGCCTTCTTAAAAATTAACTTACTCTCAGTTTCTGAGTCTGAGCTGCAACTCCGTTTGGGTGCATCATGGCAATAAATATAGGAACATCTCCAAGAGGACTTCCTACACCTCCAGCAATGCTTACTCCTAGTGAATCTGCAGGGCTCTGTTACAGTAACGAAAAAAAGATAAGATTTTTCTGGAAGGAAAAACACATACAGAGAACTTTATGCTTGCTTCAAAAAATCACTAAGCACTCTGTCTCATGAAAATCAGAATTCCTGTGTCTCAAGACATTTTTTAAGCTAATATGCTTTGCATCACTTCAAGAAAGCTTGGAGACCACAAGAGATGTTTCTATTTCTCAGTGGTAGGTGAAAATTTGCCAACTTAGTTGTACATTTTATTAACTAAATACAGAATTCATCAGTCCCTTAATTTCAGCACAGGAAGTCTGAGCAAGGAAAACCGAAGAGATGGGATTGCTGTCCTTAGTATTATCTGTATCAATTTCCTATTATGAACCTCCCAAAGACTAGAATAAAGCTTTATGCTCCCCCTAGTGCCCCAGTGTTGAAGAGCAAAACCAGCTGTTTACTACTGCTCCGCACCCGAATACCTCGCTGCAAAAACTGATATTGTAAAACTGTTATTTACAGATTGTACTGTAAAAGAGAATGGCTAAAAACAATCCATGTAATCAAGTGAATTAGATGACAGGCAAAGTCAAATATAAATACGTTGGACAAGAAGAAGCTGTCTGTGACTTAAGTTCACATGCATAATGAAGGTGACTGAATTTCACAGTCGAAAACCTCACAGCTGTATTTTTCATTAAAAATCTGTGTGCAGAAAAATATTAAATACAAAAAAGCAGCCTTCCAACTTCCCTTGACTTCACCAAAACAGAGTATGGATTTAACTCAGTCTGGTAATAAAATTAGGTCCCATTATCTCTTACTAAACCTTCCTTTTTTTGCCTTCAACACAGCTCACAAAAGTGACAGCATAAATCACAGTAATTTTACATAAAAATAGAGACAGTGGAGATCATATAGTCCTGACCTGAAAAGACAAATTAATTTCTATTGCCATATCAATTTCTCTTTTAAAACAATAATTAGGCCTAGACTTTCTTTCTGTAAAGAAACTTACTGACAACATTTACAAAACCTGCTCCTGATATATATCACTTCATGCTATAACTTACCTTTTTTATTTCAACTGTTCTTAGTCCCTGTATTTCAGAGGCTGCTGTCAAATGAATTAAAATAAATTTTAAAAAAAGTTAAAACTAGCATTCCTAGAAAACTTTCCTAATAAAGTTATTCAAACCATTATGATGATTCTGCTATTTTTTTATATATATGTTAAGCTAATTTGAGAGAGGATGTCATTACATTAATTGGATTGAAATACTCCTAGAATAGGTGAAAGAATCAATCATTTTCTCTATTTCAATAATGTTTGGAATAAAACTGCTCAGCATGCTCAAATAGAATAGAAAAAACTAATATTTGCTAGCAATACTTTGGTCAGAAGTAAGTTTGTTCTACATTTAAGCATGAGACAGCTATTCCACATGTATTTTCATATAACCATACAGTATCTGGCTTTTTATGAATGAGACAGCTTGACTGAAACGTATTTAGATTAAATAGAAAATTATAGCTCAACTTAGATTCTCAATATTTCAACCACTGATACAAGAAGTTGCTAGTTTCTTTTATAAAAAGGTATTACAATATATATGTGTGATGTAACCACCCCTGCCATTTCAATTACTAAGGAATCACTTTAGGGTCTACATCACATGCTTACAATATTTTAGAGTTCACATGTATAAAATACTGAAAGCACCAAACCCCCCCAGACTTACTGGTATTCTTCTTTAGACCACTTTCAAAGACCTCAGGTGCACTGGACCCAGAAACAGGGAAACTGAATGATGAGAGACTGCCACTTCCTTCACTGACCTAAACACAGTGTAAGACTGGGATTAGAGAGCAGCTTCAGTCATCCAGTTAATAACTGTAAAATTGTAATTCACTGTATTCAGTGTATTTTCTGTTGTATTTTATTTTTTTGTGCCCAGTTAAAGCTGACACAGAGAACCTCCACATATTTCTTGGTCACTCTAGAGGGCTCTTTGAAACATCCTCAGACCAATTTAGAGATTTCATGTCTATAACCCCATGCAAAGCTTTGAAGTGCTTGCTTCCAAGGGCATGACTAGGCCATTATATCGCACCTTCTATCATCTCACAAAGATCTTCTAATGCAAGTTAGCCATGATTATCACAGTAGGGACAGAACACAAAAGACAGATCTTTATACATTCTCGTGTGTACTTGTGAACGTTCACCTACTGCATCAGCTAAAATTAAGATTATGCTCTCCACTCAGCTTCACCTGCACAATTTCCAGGAAGATTTTTAACTATACAGCAGGGTAAGTAAAAGAACAACATGGTTCCTGGTCAGACTAGTTCACTGACTGTTACACACTCTTCAAAACATTCAACATTGTGATCTTCATCTTAGAATAAGACCAGCCAGAGTCTGCGTGTTTTCATCTTGTTTGACAATATCCATTTTGAAGAGAGCCTAACATTTCAGTCTTATCCTGTCTTACCCTGCTCACTTTAAAAACAGTTTAATTATGATTTGTCTTAAAACTATTTATCTTCAGTAGAGATCTGCATACTCAATTTACAACTAGAGAAAGTTCTAAGGTAACTTTACAGAAATGTAGCTCCTACTGGAGAGAATGACAATATGAGCTGCTACCACATGAAAAATGCTTTCAAACACAGAAACTTTCGTAGTTTGCAACACTACAACATTAGCCAACAATCAAATAAAAAAAAGAAGCCTGATGGAAAGGGTGCAGGTTTCCTGCTTCTGGTGACCAAGATAATAGTAAAAACATGCAAAGAATGGAGAAACTCACTAAGTTTACTGAAATAATACTCCATTGCATGCCAAGAACTCAACAAAGAGATTGACTAACTTCTGGTATTGGTGAGAACTGGAGTTTTGTATGCTTTCCAGGCTGAAGCCTAGAGCAAAGCCGTTTTTGGGTTACATTTTTACCTGGATCCTGTCTGTATCAGATACAGTATGCTAAAGTGAACATACAAAAATAAGTTCTGAAAAGCTGCAAATTTCCCCATCTTGGATCAGGTATGTGGAAAACCACTGTCATCATAAACCCATTTCTTTTTATTTGCTTTCATTATTTAACCATTATTTCTTCCAAACTAACCAGTTTTACAGTTATATACCTGGCTGCTCTGGGATGTTCTCCTCTCAGAGTGGAAGGGTCCAGCTTTTATTCTTCCGACCTCTAGTCTTACCGTACCTAAGGAACACTAAAGAACCAGTCACTTATAACACACCTCTTCTGTCTACAAAATTCAAGCCTACGACAATATTTAAATCACTTATTAGACAGTGGAATAAGAAAAAAATACAGACAGAGGGAAGAGTGACAGACCAGCAACCCTGAAATGAGCCCATCAGAGAGTTCATGGCAGGACCAGAGACACACAGACTAAGTAGACCATGATACTCAATACCGACCAGAGTATTTTTTTGGATTAACATGTATTACAATGCAGACATGAAAATCACACCAGAAGACTAACTCTGCTAACTTGCAGAGTACCTTAATAAGGAGTAGTTCTGTCTTCTTGCAATGTCAACATCTATTTTCAAGTTGATATTTTTCGAGGAAAAATGAAATTGACTATTTTTACAATAAACACTAAAACCTCAAAGTCTTAATCATTATTTCTCTTTATATGACTGAGTACATGGTATTTAAACTGGAAGTTACTCAACTCTCTCACACTTTTGAAATTATCTGTTACTCTGGATAGACATCAACACAACTAAAGAAATTTTGGGCAGGAAATTTTCTAAATGTCTATCTGTAGTTTAAGTGAACTTCCTGCATCTGACTCCCAGCAAGAAGATGGGTGATATGGATGGACTGCACACAGTAAAGTATTTCCACTACTCTTTAAGCTTTTAATTACACTGTTACATATTCACATGACTATACAAAATGCATGTCTTAGAAGAAAATGCAATCAAATATTTAGAAATCAAGACATTATTTTGAAGAGACAGACAAGTTATTATCATAAACAAGATTTAGAAAATTGGATCGCCAAAATAATGAAAGCAGTGTCAAAAGAAGACATCTATCTGCAATGTATTCAAATACAGAAATTTCAATGTTTTGTTGTTATTTTGCTTTTTCTATTTTCCTTTCACCAGGAAGTTATTACTGTGAACTTCTGTATTCCAAGAATTTAATATTACATAAGTTTGCCTTTATTTATCATGTTTTATATTTATTACCCCAAGAGAGGTTCATTTATTTGTCAGAAAAATTCATATTAATACACCAATATATCAAAACTGACTGGACATAGCCATTCAAACAGGGTTTCCACCCCTCATTTCTTGTTGTTACACTCTTAGAGTTGACACTAAAACAGATTCATTACTAAATTGCTTTTTATTTTAAGTTATTAATTTTTAATGTTGACTTCTCTATGTCCTGGAAAAGATTTGATCAAAGCTCAGGTGAACCATTCTTTGCTGCTCCTATTAAACCATATGGACAATGCTTATTCAAAATGGAAAAATGGCAAAGTAATCTATGTACCTAAAATTACCACATTCTCACATAAAATGCAAACCCACAAATCAGATTTTAAAATTAGAATGTGTGAAAGTGGGAAGTCATACTTTCCAATTGAACTTGTGAATAAATCAATTTTCGTTTAGTTTTATTACACCTTCCTTTATTACTCTCTTCCTGAAATCTCCCCTTTGATAAATCCATAAGTCCAGTGAGGGGAAAAACTGATAGTCTTTTCACATGTTGTAGGGATATTTCAAAAGAAACACTTCAAGAACAGGCAGAATTTTCAGACTCACGATACATTCTACTGGTCTGATGCTACTAATAATACACTGGAATTTTTCCAAAGATTATAAATAATTTTTTATATTTTAGGCAGTTCAAGACAATTCACTCCTAGGTCTTACTCTCACAAATGAAAACAGAATGGATACTTGAATGGTCACCTGAACGGTGACTGCCTACATGAGTGATAGTGCTTTATTCCATTTATCTTGTGTGAACAAAGCCATTGTTAACAATAATCTGTCTAAGGTATTTTAAAAGCTTCATTTCTCAGCGCTAGGACAATTAATTACAAGTACTACTGAGCAGGATGAAGTATTTAAAACATTAATATATGAATGGTAAGTGCGAACTAAGCATCTTCAGTTAGATACTCCAAAATGCCTGTTAAAATGAAAGAAAATTTCCACAAGAAATTGCATTTTTATTTAGAGAAGAGGTAAAAGTATAGCATATGATGAAGAAGAAATGCTGTGTTCTTAAATAAAATAAAAAAAAGTATCATGTAAGAATGGAAAAGTACTATTACCACAGAATATTACACTAACAACTTCACTGTCACAACACAGACTCAGTTCTGGCATTCTCACTATTGGGCACATGCTGAAAATACATCCCCCTTTCTAACCACTGTTCGCTCCCAGGACCTCTCCACCCACATAAAACCAAAAACTCAAGGAACTGTTCAAGATCTGGAAAAATATACCTTTGAATGTGAGTGTTAAGAAGCATGACCATGTGCCTACGTATCCAAGAGACAGCTACAATTAGTGTCTTAAATTTTATCCAGTGGAACAGTTTTCCATTGGAAAATGCTGACTTAATGGATTCCCTACCATGCAGCATAAATGTCTCAAAAGTCTGGACTCAAACAATGGATGAGCTGGTAGATCAGTTGGACTTCCTGCCAGATCACAGGAAATGTATGTCTGACTTCATTCTGATTTGGAAATAGGAGAAGGATATCAGAAGCACAAAATCTATTGAGAATAGAAATTGTGATTCCAAGAGCTGCAGATATGAGTTTACTTCAGTAAACTCTTGAGAAAGCAATTTCTTATACTAAATGCCTTGGTCACTGAGAAATGTGCCGTAGTATTTAATGGATGTAAGGCAGCACTAGACATAAACAGTTAAAAAAACGATTAACATTGTCAGGTATCACATAATCATAGAACTGCAGAGTCACAGAATTGTTTGAGTGGGAAGGAACTGTAAAGATCACCCAGTTCCACCCCTTCTGCCTTGAGCAGGAACATCTTCCTCTACACCAGGTTGCTCAGAGCCCCATCCAACCTGGCCTTGAACTTCTAGAGGTGAGGCAACCACAGCTTCTCTGGGCAACCTATTCAAATGCCTGACCATCCTCACAGCAAAGAATTTCCTCCTAATATCTAATCTAACAATTTCTTCCTAATATCTAATCTAAACTTACTCTCAGTTTAAAATCATTCCCCCTTGTCCTCTCACTACAGGCCCTTGTAAATGAACTATGATAGTAATCACTTTTGGCATAACTACTCTGATGAATTCTCAAGTCATTTAAAGTCAGTTCTGTGTGTCCTTCCAAAAATGTGAGATAGTTAGCCAATTATAAGTTTGCTGGAGAAAATACAATGTTAATTTCAGGTTTTTCAAAGTAATGGTCTTCTATTGCCATATAAACACGTGGCATTCTGTACCACCACTACTCCCATTTTCATCAGGCAAAGTATCAAAATTTGAATGTTCTAGATTTCAGGAAGCTTAAATTTGAATACATAGCTCACCTCACTGACATTCCAGTAACAGTCTGAACTCAGTCTGAATGAAATTAAAGCTTTCATAAAATCTAGACCTCAATTTTTCACTCTTATCCACTTTCTCTTTTCACAATACCTTTAATAAAGCTGCAACAGCTTCCTGGTTAGCATTTCGGACATCTTCTCCATTCACTGTCAATATCTGGTCTCCTTGCATCAATCTCCCATCTGTATCTGCTATTCCTCCTTTGACAATGTCTGACACAAACACGCCTGTATCATTTCTGCAAATACACATACAATGGATTTTGCATTACAGCATTGTTTGAGGATCATTTTTATGGCTCGCTATTGGGAAGACAATAAACACTGTCTCATTTTTCTGAGTAACATGGGGTTAGTTCCTTTAGGAAAGACCAATTAGCTTAGGCACAAAAATGATGTGTTCGGCCTTCAAACCCGTGGGATCTGAGCACCAGACCACAACAGAAACATGAGCATGGCCAGCAAGTTCCAGACATTGACTCTCCAGGTACATTATTTACCTTTTCCCAACAATACTCAGCCCAAGGCCTTTGCCAGGCTTCTTCTGAAGCTCTATATTGAGCACATCATACATGTCTTCCTCCTTGTACTGGGCCTCATCTCTGTACACAGTCAGACGAACTTTTTGGGGAGTCTGTCGGAGGACATTTATGGCTTCATCATGTGTAGCATTCCTGAGGTCAATTCCGTTCACCTGCAATGAAAGCATACAATGGTAAATAGCACCTTCCAGCAGACAAACAGAAGAGACCTTCTAGCAATGAAAACAAAAGCGACTGTATTGGGTTTGCATGGCCAAGTTTTGGTAGGGGGGATGGGGCTATAGGGGTGGCTTCTGTGAGAAG
>VZRE01017237.1:0-46069 GCA_013396775.1 Cephalopterus ornatus
GTAAAATGTCCCTCTCCATCTTTCTTGTAAACTCACTTCAAGTACTGGAAGGTCACAATTAGGTCAGCCCAAAGCCAGGGGGAAAATCCCGATTCTCTTAGCCTTTCCTCACAGGAGAGGTGCTCTATCCCTCTAACCAATTTGGTGGCCCTCCTTTGGACTCACTGTAACAGGTCTATGTCCTACCTGTGCTGGGGACCTCAGAGCTGGATGCAGTGCTCATAATGTAGACAATGGGGACATGTACCTTTCTTACCAGACTTTTTATTATAGTCTTTGGAGATTTTCGTAGGGAGCTTTTGATGTTTCCAAGTCTGAATTTAACACTGAAAAGAGTGGCTAGTATTAAAAAAATGTTCATCTGAAACTTGTGCATGCATGTGCTGTGGTTAACCCTGCCTGGGTTTTCTGGGGACCATGGATAGATGTGTCAGTGTTTCAATTCCACGGACCCTGTGGGAGTTTCTCCTGAAAAAAATGGGTCTAAAGGAGATCAAAATGAGGGTGACATCCTACAACACCCTTGTGCCCACCGAAGTCCCTTCTGTTGCCAACAATGCCAGTCCTGCCTCTGTCCCCTGACTTTCCCAGAACTGCTTGTACAATCATGGCTTTTCTGTGTTCTCTGTGACCTTGTGATCAGCTTTAGTGGGCAGAAACCTGGAACTAGCACTAGGCAGAGTAGCAGGCCATCCCTTTTGATGGCAGACTGCTCTGAAAGCAGCTGAAATTTTCCATGGAATGGCACAGCAGTCTCAATAGCTCCTACATCTTTCTTCTTAATTTTCTATTTTTGAACCATCTTTTGTATGTGTACCTGTCTGTGGGGTTGTATATGTGGAGGAGAGGGGTCCTAACTGTATGTTTTGTGCATGCACAAACACACACACACATACGGACACCCTTGACATTAATTATGCCTCAGGACACATCTGTTCACCCCCATGAGCCCAGCTTATCTCTTACTCCCATGAACATGAATCCAAAAGAGTTCCACTCATCTACTGTGACTTCAAATAAGCTGCAGAAGGTTGAACTGGGAAAAACCAGACCCAGTGGGTGTTTGTTTTTTGAAGATTGTCTGAAATAGAATAAGTCTTTAATCTTTTAACAACCCAGCTTTTGGCCTTTGAACACTGCAGCCTGTGCAAATGTACCATGTCCACTGGGAAATCTAACTCGCAACAATTTTGCACCATTTCCCAATGTTATTTGTTCAGGAATTGAATTATATAGACTTAGGGAATGAAAAAAAATAGAAGAATATCCCGGTCGGCATGGCCGGTTGCCTTCTCAGTTTAGAGAAAGCTGTTGCTTACAGAGAATGGTGTCTTGCATCCAGGGTTAACATGGCCTTTTGACTCACAGGCCAAGGGAAAGCTTCTTCTGTCTTTCACAGGAGGTGTTACTACGACGTATCACTACAGTCACAGGCATACAAAGGCTGACTTATGGATGGAGTTGACTATCAGGGACCTGTCATGTAAGTTTTCTTTCGCTTTCTTTCTGAACGAGGGCATGATTGAGAGTCAAGAAGTCCTAAATAATTATCTTGCATCTTGACTTACATGGATTTGCAGTTCAGATGGTTTTCTCATATCCAACAGCCTCTTGATGCTGGAGAAGATGTCTGATTATTTAAGAGAAAATGAGAGGACTTCTCAGTATCTGAGACAGCATACAAAATCCCCACAAATGGTGATGCAAATGCAATCCCATACTCCAGCTGTTCTACTGGAATCTCCAGCTCTCTTTCCCGTTCTTCCTACTAACTTGGTATTGGACTTCATCTCTCTGCTTCCTCATTTCCCTCATTTCTCTTGAAACCTGGTGTGCTACAAGCTGTTTCTCACCACACGCCAGTGAACAGCAAAATAGGACCACGACTGTGGGTGAGATACTGACTTGCCCAAGCGGTTGCCAGCAATAATACCTTTGAGTCTGCATCTGCAACACTTCTGAGAAGCATCACTCAGCAAAAGACATCTTCCTCCAGGGAGATCTGAGTATCCGTTCCAGTGCTGAACAAGGGACCTACTATCCTGCACACAAAAGAACAACAATTCGCCTCTCGACTTCATTTTTCTTCCTATAAGCCTACTGCAGCAAAGTTCTGTTTTATGTGAATACACCATTGTTTATTTATAATTTTGTTCTAGTTGTGTGACAGATTCAGCATGTGTCACCCAGCAGGGGAACAGTGGTAGGCTGGAGAGTTAACAAATGTACTGCAGTGAAGCCAGATGGCCTGTTTTCATAAGGAGCATCTGAAAGATGCTCTGCTGCATAGATTTCTTTTTTTCTTCCTTCCTTTCGTGCCCAAAATTCACTAGAGCAGCGTTATTGCATATAGACTCACCCACCAAAGCATCATGGATCTGAGCTCCACCCTGTATCTCATCTAACACTCCCTGTGAACAGAAAAATATACAACCTGCTGTACTGAATAAGCCCAGCACTTTTGTCTAGAAACAAAGTCAATGAATAAAAGGCTCCCCAGCACCCTCTCAGTTTCAGTGTACTAGAGGTACTGAGGTGAGGATGTGTGTCCATCACGTGGCCTATGGATGTCTACAGCCTGGCTGGGGCACAACCAGCTCCCTCTCTCCACAGTTAACAGTCGCAGAGAGCAGCCCTAGCTGCCTGGAGGGTCCTGCCTGATTCCCCCTGAGAGCACCCACGCCTGTCAAAATATCCATGTACATCAAGGGAACTCACTCCATGCTTAGCTCCTGGGAAGCAGCTGACTTGAAAGCAATCTCAGAGCATGTACTAGTGAAGAAGATGTTTGCTGGAAGAGTATGTTGTTGTGCTTACATTTTCCCCAAAGGACCATACCCCCAAGGAGCCAGAATGTTTCCTTTCTTTTTCAGGATATCATTAAAGAATGTTTCATCTTCTTCCTTATTTTCTCATTTGTTACTCCTTCCAGTTCCCCGTTGGGATGCTTTCCAGTTTCACAGAGCTGCACGTAGTTTCCTTTGGAAGCCATTAACACCAGTTTCAAGCCCCAGCCTTGACTTGAAAAAGATCAGAGTCTGTCTTTCACTAACACTTTTCAGGCTCATGAAAAATGGGGCAAAGTATGAGCTAATTAGGTGTTTGCAGCATCAGTACACCAGAAAGCTTGGTAATTAAAAAATAAAAAGGTGGGCAAACTAACTTTATACATAATATGACAGCATTTGTTATAATCAGCAAGGAAAATATTGACATTTGAACAGGAAATATATTAGAGATTGCATGTTTTTCTCTGCTTAGCTTTCCCTGTCTGAATGCAAAGGGTTAAATAAAAGGAGGCTATAAGGGTCTTTTTAAAGAACTAAACAGATATAGACAAGTGATTTATTATACAGACAAGGCAGCATTAATTGCATGGGTTTGAGGAAGATTTTATTATCTTTTTCTCATCTCTGCTCCAGGGGAGAAGTTATCCACCCACCCAGATATCCTCAGTCAGCCTAGAAGGTATTATTCCTCCCAGCTAAAACTGAAATTACAATGGAAAGGGAGAGTTTTGAGGTGGGTCAAGAGGGGCTGCCCAGGGTAGATGTTGGAGAGCCCAAAACACAGGATAGCAAAGGGTTGCAGGAATAGCTACAGCATGATGCAGAGATACAGGAGTTAACTTTAAAGGACTTAGTGGACACTTAAAACAGGCAGTCCAGGAATGGAAATAGCTATCTGTATGAAAGATTACTAGTGTGGTGTCAGCTCAGGGCCTCGTAGAGTATCACAGTCTGCAGAGCACCAACACTAGAGGCTCTATGAACCACTTCCACTTGTCAGAGGTGAGCTTAGAGAGGCCCAGAGCCTCACATGTGTAAGTAAACTCTGCTATCAATTTAAATTTCACTTTAAGTGCTTTGAGGAAAAAATAAATAATGTGTTGTTTTGAAGACACAGGCTCTATATTTCCACAAACAGGCTCTCACAGGTTCTTGAAGGAAAGGTCTTTGAAGAGAAGGACTGTGTAAATTAGTGATTTTTTAATTTTTTTTTCAAGTGTGTGTGTATATATATATAGAACCTTAAGTTGAATTACTGGGCCAAACCAATTTGAAGAGATATATTTGAAAACTGGAACTACTTATTGGGAATTGGCTTTTGTTCATTTTCAACCTTTTTTTTTTTTTAAAGAACTAAATTCAAAATGAATTCAGCTGTCATGCACAAAACAAGTGAGGAGGACATAGTGGCTGTCAGTAGTGATGAAGGGAAAAAGGCCAGAACTGATCTTTATTACTAAAGTCTAGTGGCACCAACCGGCCTCAGTCCACACTGTTTAGGGTTAGCTCTTTCCACAGCAGATTCCTCTTGGAGGGAGACCATTAGAGACAAAGAAATCCAGGGAGCAAGATAGCTACTTAGCATTGTGGATGATCTGAGCTCAGGCTGTTTCTTGCACTTACTTAATTTGGTAGTATAGATGTAGCTACCATTATTACTTTCTTCCATTCGAAGCCTTACATTCAATACACTCACCTGGGCTGTATTTAAATCATTTTGCTAATTTTTAAATTGCATATATCCTAGTTATTCAGAAAATGTCCCAAATCCTTATTGTGGGGTGAACCATCCATTCTCAGTCTTTTCTGTTGAAAAGAGTTTAAAACCAAAAGTGACTTTTTTTCAGTTGTTAAACTACTCACACTGTTCACTTCTCTTTCCCACTACCTATTGCCCAGACTTTTTGCAAGATGCAGAGTCATGGTGGCATGCAGTTTTCCACTTTAAAGTATGGGGCAGGACTGAAGCCAGGATCTTATTCCAGGAAGAGGGGAATATGTTATTGCACTTCTAGAAATGGAAGATTCTAAGGGAAAGGAAAGATCCCTACACACACAGAGGGAGGTTTTCCAGAAAATAATATATCCAGTTAACTGCAGGTACAGATCTGGCAGTATGGTTATCTGGTCCTTTCTTCACCTAAGGGTGATGCCATCCATCAGTACCTTTTTCCTGGTGGTTTATCTAGCTGATAGTTAGGTATTCTTTACTGTCACTATCAATGGTGATTCTGAAAGCTGTTCCTGTCCTTCAGTCTTCTTTGGATTTAACAATTTGATTGACCCCAGCAGTCTTTGCCTGTAGGTCATCTTTTCATTCACTCTTAATCTTTGCCAGTGTTTTCCTTGACAGTCTTCTTTGGGATCCCCACCTTCACAGTTGTGGCACACAACACTGGGCACTATATGCCTTGGCAGGGATAATGAGGGTGGAAGAAATTCTGGCAGTATCCTGGAGACTTCTTTCCTGTTTCCCCATCTTTGTGTGGTATTTTCCCTCACTGTATGACACTGTAGCCTGTGTTCAAAGCCTTCTGTAAACTTAAAGATAGCACCTATAGCACAACTTCAAACAGCAAATGCTTAAGCTTTGAAAAACTACATGTTTAGGTGGGCTTTGAAGCAGATGTCTCTCTTAAAGTGAGTGTGTTTATGGTGATCTGAAACATGTAATTGCCAAGTGTTTTGGAAATGTCTTGAGGACATTTGCCAAACCAGGGCCCACTTACATGGAAATAACAGGAAGTAGTCCCTAAGTTTTTCAACGATTTCAGCTCTATTTCTGTCTCTATCTGGGAGGCAGAGATGCAAGAAAATGTGTAGAAATTAGAGAAATAAACCCAAACATTTGGAGTTTAATCACAGGTATGAGGTTGGGTACTGACCCAAAGACACATGAATTTCCCATGGTTTCAGAGTTGATGATTGATTTCTAGTTTGTCTTAGCAGCTGCTAACTTACAATGAAGAGTGAAAATGAAAGATTATTAATTCTTTTTTTGCTACTTCATATATACACATATATTTATGTGTATGTACAGACACATACATGCACGTGTTAATTGAAGGGATCTGGGTTATTCCTCAATGTGCGTTAGTACTTGTAACAGCAACAGCAGGTATTTGGTTTAGTGCACAGATTTATAGAAATGTTTTTCATCTTCCCTGTAGTCAGTCAGACAAAATGTAAATGTATGGCAGGTGTACTGATATGGTAGATCATAAGGGTATTGTAAGAGTTGCTGTAGTGTATCAGGACAGTGTTTCAGGCATGACCTTAGTCTAATTTATCCATGTGCTTCCAAGCATAACTGAGTAGAGGAGCTGTGAAAAACTGTGCTTCTAAGCTCCAAGGATCTTCCTGGGAAATACAAAAAAAATATGGTTCAGATTGATGACCAGGTTTACAGTTATACAACTTCCATGGGTCACTCCAGAACACCACAGTCATAAAATTACCTGCAGAAAGATAAGACAGGAATCTTTGGACAGTAATTATTTATTTATCCATTGATACCTACTCCCGGGGAAAAAAAGTGCTTATGATCACTTTGGTTCCATATTAACTATGCTATTCTGTTGTCTCCTTGGAGCACCAGAATATGGGAGTTGAACAGTGGCAGACAGTCTTACCTGCTGTTTGGTTTCTCCTTGTTTCTCAAGGTTTTTTTAAGAGCAAAGGCTCACAGTTTTCCTCAACATGATGCAGTACACAGAGTAGAGTAACTTTCAATGATTCACTGTATCGCATACAGAGGTGCACATGCCCAAGGGGCATGTGGAGAGCATCCAAAGCCTGAGCAGGTCACTTGAAAGTGCATAGGCAATGCCATACATACCAATACTGCTGCAGATGAATGGTGAAAGAGGTAGTCAAGATGGTTTGCTTCCTCCTCATGCCTAATTATTCAAATGAGAGATTTTGCCCAGAGTTTGACTGTGTCATAGAAGAAACAGAAGTTTCAGTGGTAACTTAAGAAGCACTTTTGTTTTCGAAGTTGGCATATTGGGCTGTTGTAGGTGCTTAGACACAGATTTAGCTGATACTAAAATGTCCGTCAGAGAAGACATATCCTTTTCTATGTCTTGAAAAACTCCTGGGAAATGAAAGGTTGAGATAGACAAGGACAACCCCTCTTTTTGATACGATTGGAGTCACCAGTTTCACTGCTTCAAAGACAGCCTGATATTTGTAACTAAGCCTGGTTCCCCTCCTTTTGCATGAGCTTATTAGACTGTACTCTTTTTTGTCTTTTTTTTTTTTTTAAAGACTGCTTTTCTAAAATTCCTAGGAAAGAGACAACTGGCGGGGAGACAACTGATTCCCTCTTTTGGCTTGTATAATCATTCCTGTGTCAAGTCCAAAGGAAAAGTCTATCTGCTATTGGACCTTCCTAGTCTTCTGTTAAGTTTCACATGACCGTGGACCACACAGCTGCCCTTTGCACCTCTGCAGGACAACAGAGGTGTGTACACATTAACCAACAAACAGTCTTGATTATAACTGGTCAAAGGCAAACATCAAATTGCTGCTCACTGCAGGGAGGACAATCATCAATGTGATGATTTCCAGCCTGGAAACTTTTTAATCCTGGTATGCCTATTTTTGTTTCATTACTTTCCTCCTACCCCTTGGGCCTGAAAAATATATTACATATAGAAAAACTTGCATTCCAAGTCTAAATGGTATTTGATACCATACAGATATTTCGACTAGCATATGACTTTTATTTTATTTGCACCTCGTAGGTAGTGCAGAATTATCATGTAGAACCAGCCTACATCTCAAACAGGACTCAGGACACTACACTATGTCTGTATTCAATGTTTCAGCAGATGGTGCAAGAAATCTTCATAGGTGATAACTGGAGAATAATGTTTGGTCCCAACCTTCTGTAGCTGGTTTGTCTGCTTACACGGAGATTTCAACTAAAAGCAAAATTGGGAGGTGAGGCTGTAGCTCAATCTGAACATGACGGTGCTATTTAAAGAGGAAACTCCATCATTACAGAACAGCCTCCTGCTGTCTCATCTTTTTCCTGTTCTTATATTTAACCCAATCTGTTTTCATCTACAATGAAATTCAGATTAAATGTTATATTGAGCTTGTACATATACTCTGTCTTCTAGAATTTGGTGACAATCCTTCTTTTCATAAACCCATCATTTTTGAGAAATGTCTTTTTGGATGATATTTTTTCTAAACACAGAACTTGGTATATATAGTTTGAGATGGAGTAGGAATAGGAAGAAATTGTTCAGTAAAATAGCTCCTCTTCAGAAACAGCCATTCATTTCTGTTGTTAATTTTATTATTTCCACCTGGAGCAGTTCCTCCTCCTGTAAACAAATAAATAAATAATATTTACTGGGTTAGAAAGCAGCTGTCTAGAACCTGGACATTGGGACACACATATGGGTTGAGGGAAATGTCTCTATGGCACTGAATATTTAGTTGGTTATGAAAAGTGAAATAAGTCCAAAACACACCAGAAGTCCCTCTCCAGGATGGGAAAAAAATGAAACAGGAAAATATTCATGAGGTACGAAATCTGCTTTTTACATTCCTTGCAATACAGCTGTTCTCTAAAGGCTTTTGAAGCTCACAGACCCTTATAATAACAGCCACTTTCTGAATTTGGAAACTCAGAAGATCTTATTTTAGGTATAATGGTTGCTTCAGAAGTGGTAAGTTACGCACATGCAAAAAGGATGTACTTCAGAGCATGTTTTCTATTTCTATCTCCTTGCACTATGAGCTGAAATAAAAAGTAAACATGACCACTTAGGCAGTTTGAAATGCTTCAACTTGCTTAGACCTCTCCATTCAATCACAGTCTTCATATTTATTGGTATGTCCATTTGAATCAATCATCAGATAGTACACTAAAACCATGAGCCTGCTCCTGAGATTACAAGTCTGCAGCTTCTCCCAGAAGACTGAAAGACTTCACTGCCCAATGCTGTCCTCAGAGTAGGAGAACAAAGTCAGTGGTGAATCTTTCTGCCTTGCAAAAATATAATTGTAAACTCAATGGTACTCACTGGTAGAGGTTTTACTCTCAATGGGAAGAAATGGCACATTATGCTTCCAAGGAAAACTGTTCCCTCTCAGACTATTCTACCTACAAAAAGACTTTCTGCTCAAAATGACATATTTTGTGTTTTTTATTGAGCACCATGGCAGTCTGGAGTCACAGTATCTTTGGCTTCCGGGTTCAATTTAGGCACATGGTGCTACTACAGGATTTTTCACTGTTAGCCCTGTAATGCAGCATGAGGCTGGATTTCTTCCCTCTTGTACCTCATTATCCATAGCAGAGGCTCTATGATGAGCTCTCCTGCATATCTGAGAAACCAGTCCTGTCTTGTAGGGAACTCAGAAGAATAAAACACTTGCATCTTCAGTTGCCACAAAAATAACTTTTCATCCATATAGTTTGGCAGGTGGTGCCTGTCATGGTTGCCGTATAACCAGGACACCTAAGACACAGAAATCATGATGTTGAGTGCCTAGATCAGCAATTAAATTATCGAGGAGGAGAGACCAGTTTCTTCAGTGGGCAATTCAGAGGAGACTGATATTCCACACCATCATCCAAAGAATCACAGTCTAACCTTCTAGACTTTGTAGTTAGGTATTTAAAGTTAGGCAGTGTAGGGATAGTTTCCTCACTGGAAATTGGGCATCAGTCTGTACAAGTAACTGAAATCTTTCCGTAAAGCACTGGACAGGCAGACTTACCTCATGCTTAAAAGCTGTCTTAGATTTAGTGGGATGCCCAGCCCTCTGAAAATACCTATTTCTCTGTCCCACGTGGAGAAAACACTCAGGCAACTACACAGCTCAGATCCACAACTTTTCCATTGGTAAACTGAAATTAGCTGAATCTCCCTAAAAGACAGCTCTGTTACAGGATTCAAATTAGGTCAGCAGCCAGTTGAATATTCAGGGTAAGATCACGTATGATTCAAATCATGAAAGGCATGTTTTCCATACAGGAATTTCTATCTCCTTACAAATCACTACTGAAGTTTGGGTATTGTTGCATGTTTATCAAGGATATATGTCATGCCTTGAACTTGAAGTGACACAAACATCAGTGGGAGAGGAAAGCTTTCTCTTCTGAAGAGAAACTACAAAATTTTAGGGCTCCTTAATGTTTTTATCAATGATCTGGACACTGGGATGGACTGTACATTAAGTAAGTTTGCTGAGGAGGAGTTCTGGATTTCCTCGATGATAGAGAGGTCTGGATAAATTAAGGAAAGCTGAGCAATCACCAATTGTATGAAATTTAACAAAAGTAAGTGTCAGATCCTCCACCTGGTGTGGAGTAATAGAGATTATATATACAAACTGGGGGACAATAGGCTGGAGAGAAGCTCTACAGAAAGAGATTTGCCGGTTTAGGCTGATGGCAAGTTGAATATGAGTCCACGGTGCCCTGGCAGCCAGGAAGGGCCAACAGTGTCCCAGGAGGAATTAGGCAAAGCATCGCCAGCCAGTTGAGGGAGGGGATTGTCCCTCTCTGCTCTTCGCTGGTGCAGCCTCACCTTGAATATTGTGTGCAGTTTTGGGCACCACAATATAAAGACAGCAAACTATTAGAGTGTGTCCAGTGGTGTGCAACCAAGCGGGTGAAAGATCTTGAGGGCAAGACTCACAAGGAGCAGCTGAGGTCACTTAGTTTGTTCAGCCTAGAGAAAAGAAGGCTGAGGGGTGCCCTCGTTGTTGAGAGATGACCTCATCACAGCCTGCACCTTCCCCAAGGAGGGCAGTGGAGAGGCAGGTGCTGATCTCCTCCCTGTGGTGACCAGTGATAGGACAAAAGGAAATGTAATGAAGCTGCAGCAGGGAAAGTTCAGACTGGACACTAGGAAAAGGTTCTTCACTGAGACCATGGCCAGGCACTGGAAAAGAATCCCCATGGAACTGGTCACAACACCAAGCCTGTAGAGTTCAAGGAGCATCTGGACAACACTTTTAGTCATATAGTTTGAGGTAGTCCTGTGAGAGGCAGGGAGTTGGAGATGGACTCAATGATTCTTAAAAGTCCCTTCCAACTTGAGATGTTCTATAATTTATAATTCTATGAAGAGGTGTTCCTTCCTACCTGGGAAGCTGAGGGCAAGCTTTATCTTTGTGGACATGCTCTGGTCCAGCACGGAAAGAACAAGAGTATGTTTAGGTGTTAGGAGAGGGAGGGAAAACAAAGAAGACAATGGGGCCGAAGGCATGGGGTGCTTGGGTTTTCTTGCAAAGGTGGAATCCATCATATTCCCAAAAACAAGAGATACAAGTCATATCTCCAAAGGAATGTCTCCTGGAGAGCAGAGACTCCAAAGAAGCTGGGTTATAGAGGGCAAACAACATGAATCTCCAAAACAAAGGCAACACAAAATGAATGCAATCCTTCAATGCATAACTTCAGGACTGGATAGTAAGCATAGCAAGACAATTTTACCTCTGTATAGATGCCTTAAACTAGGACTTCATATTTATCCCTATGCTCCTTCTAACCCCAAAGTTTTCCGTATCAGTATGCTTAAACAAGCCTTACACTCAACTTTCAAGAGCTGTGATAGGGCATGTGAGTTCCCTTCACCCACGCTATGAAGAACTGCTTGGCAAGTAATCTCTAAGTATCACTAAATTCCTGATAAGAAATACTTGCCATACTTAGCCCAAGGACAAGAAACTGTCCATACATTTGCATATCAAATTTCTACTGATGGTTTTTACAATAGGAGCTGGAGCTGGACAGTCGCAGCATACATTATAAAGCTTACAGCTGTGTTCAGTGATAAGATAAGAGGTTCTTTTGTAGACACCACAGCAAAAGCTTTGTCAGTGAATGAAATGACACTTCTATCTCATCATGAAAGATGCCTCTTCTAGTGGACATCTAGCTGGCATGACATTATCCTCTGAATTGGGTTGTTGGTTTTTTTTCATGAAACGAGAGGGAAGAATCTTGCTGATTTATGAAGTAGTCTGTCCTTTTTTATTATTATTTGTAACATTAAAAAAAATAGCTGCAGCAGAAAGATTTTATAACCATCTATAAAGTTGGTTATCAGCATACCAGTATTATTCAATAAATACATAAAACAAATCACTCCAAGGCTGCAAATTGAATATTTAACATGGTGCCACAGGGGAGGTGCTCTGGTTATGGCTGAGTGCAAACTTGCATTATATAGCTATTTTTTATGATTATTTCCATGTTTGCAATTTTCTGAATCAGAACTTTCCCATGCTTTCTCTGAACCCGTAGGGTTTTAATCTGTGTGTTAATTTGTTAAAAGCCTGTGACCTCTTTCTTAGCTGCTTAATAGAGAAGAGAAGGGCTGAGAAATCACCCAGAATGGGGTGTCTATTGGGGAATGATTTTGTGGGTTTGGTATACCGTATAAATATGTTCTCACCTAGCCTTGGATTAGGCATCTACTTTAAGCTCATCCTATAGCTGTATCCCTAGTAACCGATAGAAATCCTAAGAGGACAATTCCTTTGACCCAATTTGACACCTACTATCCTTTCACTTTTGAAGTCTAAGTATCCAAATTAGATGAGCTGGTGACTTAATGCATACTTTGAATTAAATAAGAATTCCACCCAGAATTTGAAAAATGGCTTTGGTTTCAACTTATAGGGTAAAGGTCCCAGACTTCTGTCTACATAGCCTACTGAAGAGAAGGCAAACAGTGATACAATCATGGTTATATGGGTTCTTAGGGGATGTAGCCTTTGATTATGTTTACTTCAGTCTGTCAGGCAAGCATCTAATGGCTGGAGGGTGAAGCTGAGGAACAAGTTTTAATTGTGAGTAATTAAGGAATGGAATGACATATCAAGGGTGGTGATCAGTTCTTTACTACTGACATTTTAAATTGACTCTTAGTTGGTTTCTCTCTCTCTCTCTCTTTTTTTTTTTTTTTTTACTATAACAAGAATTAAGTCCAGGAAGCCCTTTGGTCTGTTTTTATGCTCTTTGTTCTGGGTCATATCAACCTGCCTTTGAATTAACAGTCATGTTTATCTCATTCAGCTTTAGCAATGTAAGGGTCACGCAATCTGTGTTACCTATAATCAATGGAGGGAAATAGGAACTTCCATGTAGACATTTTGAAAATAATTCTTGATATATGCAACAGCTGCTATATGTGTGTGACCAGGCTGAGCCGTATGGCTATCTGTGGAAACAATAACTCACAAGCATAATCTTTATAAAGACAGGGGCGCTATGGAAAATAGAAAAGCTTATGGCTATGGAAAGTGCTGAGAGCCGTTCCCAGAGCACCTTCATATACTGGCAGACCAGCTGAACCCCTCCTCTGTGCTGCTTTTCAAGACCATGTTCCCTTTGTGTTAATATAAAATTCCACATATGATCAAAGAGACAAAACTTGCCTGTAATACTGCAAGGCAAAACATGACAAACTCAAGGAAATGCTATTAGTGCAATTTAGATGAAATATCTGCTGAAATCCACATGAGAAATTACTAAGGAAGTGCAAGGTACAAAATTTGGTAGATTCTTGATATACAAATTATAGATTTGAATTTTTCTCATCCATATTAATTCACATTCCTTGCAGTAAAAAGAACACCTGAAACCTTTGGTCAGGTATAAAGACAGAGATGATAAGAATTGTGTAAATCTTATTTTCTTTTAAATTGGTTGAAGGTATTATTCATCTACAGACTATTAAATATACTTTGAGTAAAAATTTAATATAGCAGGGCATGGTGCTAACTCTTTTATAATACAAATGACAAGTAACACTGTGCCTCATTATTGCACTCTTACATTCAGTGACAGGATAATTTACCAGCTGTGCTCTTCTGCTGTGGTCCTCATACCGTAATTGATCTATGAATTAGAGTACAGACCAGACCTTTTGCCCTTTAATTTTGAAATCTCAGACTTCTGTTCAGGTAAGTAATACCTCACTGGGCCAGATACTGAATTTTCACCCATAGGTATATACAGAAAGAAAAAAAAAATCCATCTTTGCAGCCTGTCCACCAGCATGGGTCTACAGGGCACAGATTTGACCTTCTTTACTCTGACAGTAGATAGAGCTACTCTTCTGAAAAAGATGAGGTGAATATTATTAAGCCCTAGAGTTCACACTTCAGCTAATGACTGATTTTCAGAAAGCCATCTATGGGAAATGTCAAGACTTGTTCCAATCTGTGCATGAGTGTGCTGCCTTATGTACGGAACAAACGTAGTCCAACAGCATTATCAGTGGGATTTTATGTTATATCTTTATCTGTTCTCACATGGTCTAAGTCCTACAGTCTTTGCTTCAGCAAAACACACTGAAATGGATGTATAAATTTTGTTAGGATAAGGAACACAATGTGGTGAGCAATGGCACTACACAGCAGACACTGAGACAGTGCTTAAAAAGAATTTGGAATTCTTTTTCCACCACTTCTGACGCTTTCTTCCCTTTTAAATCAGGTCAAAAAGATGAAAGAGCAGAACAAGCTCTGAAAACAGATCTGAAAGCTCTCTAAAGGATTCTTCTTTTTTTTTGTGATATGTGGAAACAAAAGGTTCTACTGTTTTCAAATTGAAAGGTTTTATTTGAAATTAAGGTGACATTGAAGTGCATCTGCCCATGGAGCCATGGTACATATTACAATAGCAATTGCAATGCCTAAGATTCTGCCCTTGGATGAGGGTACTTGGCAGATGACGAGAGCTCTGTCTACTCAGATGAGACACAGAGCTCAGTCAAAAAGAAGATTTACACTGTGTTTTAACCTCAAACCTGCTCACATCAAAAACATTTCAGGGGAAGACAGTGCTTTGTTTTTGAGTATAATCAATTCTTACTAAAATATATCTGGGATGTATTTTTCAGAAGAAAATTAACAAGGCAGAAGGATGAAGCAAGGAAAGTCAGATTTCCTGGGAAATTATTTATTTTGCCAAAATAGCATTATCTCTAGAAAAAGTGGAAAATTTAAATTAATATTAACAATGATGTAGAAATTCTTCATGATTCCTTTCCACAAAAAAAATGAGGTATTAATTCATTCCCAAGAGAACTAAGGGACTTGTTGTTTGTTTTATTTTTGAAGGAGGTTGTATATTCAGTCCCATTGGAATTGAAAAACATCTCAGACCTGAATAAAGATGCATTCCAAAAGATGTCAAGAGGAAAGTTTTTGCAGCGCCAGCCTTTTCAAGAGCTTGTTACAGCCAGTGCTTTCAACCAAGAGCTTTAATAAGACTTGAATTTATACACAAACATTTAGAAAGCAAATAAATAAATAAGTGGTAGAAAAAGAGAACTTCACAGCATTCGGTATAATATTACGAGCACAGCATCAGAAAAAGCCATGCATCTGTTTTATGGTTGGCTTATATTCTCCTCTTGTGTGAGCATTTTATGCACATAAAAATTAACAACTTTTGACTACCCATTTGTATTTATAACATCTGCAGTACCAATGGGTGCAGTTCTAGTTTCTATGTCCCAGGCTTGCTAAGCATCCTAATTTGGAAAGAAAATGCTAGATAACTCTCCAGGGGAACATTCACTATGTCAATGTGTCTTGATTCCTAGACATTCTAATGTCACCTGTGGGAAGTCTATAATGAAGGAAATCCCAATGGCAGTGAAGCAGGGTACTTACAGAAATGCAGGTCTTTGCTTTTTCTGTTTGAAACAATTGAGGTATAACTAAATGCAGCCTGAGGTTGAAGTGGCCTTTCTGCTTTGGGGTAAAGAACATATTTGGACTATGTAAATGAAAAAGATCATTGAACAAGATAAGCCCGGAAAACTATATTCACTCCACCACTGCCCCTACAAGGGTCACGATCAGAGCTGGCTGGATTCCTCTAGGACTGGCTGTATTCCCCCAGAGCCTTGTTCTTTGTTGTCCTTTGGACAACAAGGATTTTCTACCCCAGTTGCTTCTCTGAGGACACTGGAGTTCACCATCGCCTTATGGAAAAAAAACAACAACAAAAAACCCCAAACCAAATGGAAAACCAAACCCAAAATGAAATAAAAAACCCCACACAACAAACCCCCTCACAAAACACAGCCTCCAGAGAGCCATTGGCACAAAACCCTGAATTCAGCAAGTGGGACTACTATTGTAATATTTTTATGATAGGAAGAAAAAAAAAAAAAAAGATTATTTTCTCCGCTGCTACAAATTGCTGCAGTGAAAATGTTCCAGATGCTATGCAGCTGGTTCAATTTAACTATTTCCACTTGCAGACAGATTCTCTAGCTGTGAGGAAGTTGCTAGTTGTTTTGCTGATAAATTCAAGATTTCTTTTAAGACTGATGTACTGTGGGGGATCAGGGGAGTATCTCTAGAGGGAAAATGAAATTTCTGATGAGCTGCATGCAGTAATACACTGAAACTGCATCTGCCTGAGATTGCCACCCTGTGCTTTTGGTGTTAACCCTTCCTCAATGAGAACAGACAGAAGTGAGATAGTGGATTATGATGGAGAGCTGTTTTCAGGGAAGTACCGATGAGGAAAAGGCCATGTCACAAACTGCAGTGAACCTTGAGTCAGCTGAATCAGGAATCCTCTTCCCAGTCTGTGAGTAAAAGTCCTGTATATCCCAAAAGAGCACTGTACAAGCCAGAACATTTGATAAGGGTGTCTTTGAGACTGCAGTTGAGACTGGCTGTGTCCAAGACCTGTGCCCAGGCAGTGGGGAGCACACTGGGGCTGTCTGTGGACCACAGAAGATCTCAGAACACTCCAGAGGAAAAGCTAACCCAGAGGCAGACCTTATGAACAAGGAGGAAATAGCATGGGCCTCCATGTGACAGAGAAATATGAATTTGGGCAGAATTTCTTTCATTTTTGTCCTTCTCATCAGCCATGAAAACCCTGCAGGTCTACTTAGTTGTTACTGAAATTTTCCTACTCAATACCAATTGCTCCTTTCTAGATTTCACATTAGAGAAATAAGAACTATATTTCATCTTGAAAATGTGTTCTGCCAAGCAGAGGGTTCTGTTTGTTTGTTTCAGCAAGATGAATAGCACCCAGCTTAAAAAAAAAAAAAAGCCATAAGCTTCATATATTTATTTTGTCATGTTCACTGCACTGTGGGATGAGTTTACCTTGGCTAACACGTACTCACTGGAAATGAAATTAAAACTGCATGAAGAGAAATATCTCCAAAATGAGCAAAACAACAGGGGCTGTTCTTAGCAATCAATGCTGGCTATGTGAACAGTAGAAAGGAACTAAGACCTGGTGCTACCACCTTACTTCTTGTCTTGGTCTGACTTATATTTAATAAGTTAGAGGAATAAAAATACTAAAGTAAAAAAATAAATTAAGGGCATTTCTCTCAGGAGGAATGGAAATCTCCCCTCTTATTAAAAAGGAAAGAGAAATGGCTGCCAAAGAGACAGAACTGACAGGCTACGTAAATTAACAGTAACTGCAGTCAGAGCCCACATATATTTGCTGAGGGTGCTGCCACTAAAAGTTGCAACCAAGCCCCTTTTTCTCGTCCCCACAGTTTCTCATACCAAATTAATCTCATTTTTTTCCTTTCCATTTTGCCACGCTAATTTTAAATTGGAGCAAGACCTCCCACCCTTATGACCCAGACTGTTGCAGGGGTGGAGAAGCTGCAGGGCTGGGAAAGAGCAGCAAGGGGCTGGGAGGAACAAAATGCTGCTTTTTTGCGCTGGAACTAACTACACTGGCTTAAAGTGTTTGTCAAGCACAGTTTTACTTCCAAAGGTTTGCAGGCTTGGACTCTGACTCTTAATTAGCATGTGTTGCCTTCAGACCTCTCTAATAGTACAGGTCTCCTCTGCAGAGTAAGAAGGTTATAAAGGACAGTTTATCCTATGATAGAGACATAGAAATGTATATTCCTTCTCCCCAGTATTGGAGACTTCAGGTTTTTCATTATAATAGTGTTCTCCAGATAACATCGGTGCAGAGATTTGTGTATATAGGAATATTAGTTTCTTACTTAGAGAACGCTTAAGTGTTACTTTACAAAAATCTTCGGAAAGCAGGGAACTGTTGCTGAGACATACAAAACATAAAAATATGTTGCTTCATATTTTATGATGATCTTAGCAGCTCTCAAAATGTATACATTTAAAAAACTATTAATCAGTTATCAAAAAGAGCAATTAGCAGAAAAAATCTTCTCTGTGTTACAAAATACATCTATGGAGGGTGGTATTCAAACAACATGAAAAAAAATCCACACTCATTTTTCTACTCAAGTAACTGAGGTCAGATTATACCTGGTATGCAAGATTCCGGGACTCCTCTTAAGAAAACTTTTCCAACTCTACAGAAGTCCTGCACAGAATTACGCAGCATAACAACTTTGCTTTTTCCCTTACTGCATTTCTGAAAGTGTCTGTTAGAGAGATGCAAGGGTGCGTAAACTAACAAGCAAGTTTGGTTTCATGCACGCAGCTATTTCACTGTTATTTTCATCTGTTGTCTCCAAGATGTTTTCTCTGGGTTCCAGGATGCTGTATTCCAGACACTAACCCACCCAGACAGTCAAAGTCTGCTTCCAGTCCCAAATTTGAAATGACTGTGCTCTTTCTTTCTAGCCCTTTGATATCAACTTAGGTTCCTGACAGCAAATTTGAAAAGACTAAAAGAAGTTGCTCTCTTTCAGAGAAGTATCTAACATTTTATAACCATCTGCCCTTAGCATGCTACACCAGATTTTGGAGGCTGTAGTCAGCAAAACATAAAAGTACCTGCAGGGCAATACAGTGCCACTAAAATTTCTCTCTTGACTTCAAGATATTTTGGAAATTACTTGCCACTGATATATAACAGAATATGAAAACCTGATAACTCTGTTTTGCTCTTCCAAATCCCAATATTTGGGCTTCATTTCACTTAACAAATGCTTCAATAGTCTGGGATGAATACTAAAAGCAATGAACAAAATTTCATGAAAGCAGAATCCAGCATGTTATTGAAAATAATTACCACTAAACAATCTTAAGAAATTCATTTTTGGAAAACAAGAATTTCTTGTAGGCTTTCCTAAATATAAACAGTCATGCTTTTGAAAATTCATGCTGTCAGATTTTCTCACTCCTCTGCAAAGCTGGTTAACTTTCCCAGGCTGCAGTTGGCAACTCCATCAGTTTTCTCTATCCAGTGAAGCCAGGAAGCGTGAAAGCTGGAGAATTGTTTCTCCTTAAAGTATGTTTTTGATGATTCACATATGTGGTGTTCAAGATATGGGTAGAAGTCTGCTTTGCTTAGCTAAGTATCAGAACTGGGCCTCCTGCCACTATCACATCCTCATAAGCAGGTTTGGCTCAAATTTTAGCACAGCTAAAATTGAGGAAAACAAACCTACTTTTTAATACTTGACCCTGTGTCTTGCCTATGCTACCCTAGGCTGCAACCTGTTTGAAGCATAAAGAAAAGCCATTAAAAAAACTTTAATTCCTTGATGCTAATTCTCTTGTGGCATATTCTTCTTCATTTGGCTGCGGGCAGAAAGGGTGATGAATGTCTTGAAAAGCAAGATTTTGCCAGTTTTACCACATGCTTCTCACATTTTTGATGATTGTACCATATATGTGTCAGAAATAACCACAATGAATGTGAGTACCTCAGGCAATATAAGTTTTCAAGTGGTTCTACAGTAGCTTTTGGAACAGAACCATGCTCCTAGCTACATGCCAGCTAGCAAAAATCAGCCCAGCCCCTCTGCCAAACAAGGGTTTTAATTACACTGCACTGCAGCAGATTTGGCTGAAGTCTTTGAGAGGACACAACTCTCACGCTTTAAATAACAGATGGTAAACTAAGAGACTGAAGCCTTAGTGGAACTTATGTCTGGTGTAGTCTGAGATCCTGATTCCATACAGTTTGTAAGAAACTTCTGACATGATGTTTCAAACATCTCCTCTGTTCTGTCGACATGTCAGAGAAGGGAGTCACTTAAAACAAGTGTGCAGTCAGTCCTATTCCTGTTCTGCAATGGGGGGCTTACTGTACAGCTGGGCTTTGGTATACAAAAAAGGATTTAAAACAGTCATTAGAAGCATATTGAATCTAATTCCTTTCAATACTAAACTCCAGGAAAGAGACTCCAAGGGAAACCATGTTTTTCCAGAGGAATAAAAAATAACCAAACAGATGCTTTTTAAGAAGAAAAAAAGTATTAAAACCCGGGGCCTAACATGAGAGGGTGGAATGTAGGCATCTCAGGCCTGAAGGCTGCTCTTACACTTGCCAGCAGATCCAAGGCTCTTCCCCTGCTTCGACCACAGCAGGCCCAAGAAAATTGATTTTTCCTTAACATGTCCCAGGGTTTGCCCCTTTAATTGCTTGAGTGAAGCTTGTCCTTGCTGCGATCGATCCATTCTATTTATTTTCTCTCTTTGAATCGATTTGTCAAGATTTTTGGAAGGTTAACCTTCCAAAAATTTTGCAGCCCTTCTCAGCTCATCTATGAAATGTCACAGTCCTGTTTTATAGTCCATTATACAGGTCACCAATGAAACCTTTGAGCAGATCCTGACATGGCTCTTGGCAGAGCCCTGATCATCCTTTCTGACACTGAAGCATTAAAAATACTGTCCACAGCTCATCATATAGTTTTTCTCCCCACCTGTAAGGAGGATCTTCTAAGCCATATTCATTAGCTTTTCTTTGAGGTTTGAGAAGAGGGAGCTCTCATATTCCAGTCCCATTTTATTTTTACTGATCTTGTGGCCATGATAAAGCCTTTACCTATATCTTTCTGACTCACTGACAGAGAAACATGAGTAATGATATTTTCTCCTGTGCCTCACAATTGTGCTGCAGGGTTTCATCATCTGAATGTGAGATGTTCTGAAGAGAAGAATTTTGGTGGTAAGTGCTCCAAATTGGTATGAGTCCTAGTAGAGAGCATTCATCTATACAGAGGAAAAGAACATGATTCAACTTTCATCTCATATGAAAGCTGAACTATTTAAGTTTATTTCTGCAGGGAATACCAGCAAGAAAACAAAGAGTAAAGAAATTCTTAAATCAAGGCAATATTCATTCCCTCCATACCAGTCACAACTCAGTTCAATTGCTGAGTTGCAAGAACTTTAAATGCTTTCCTTTACCTCAAAACACACTTCTTTATCAACTTTATCTCTCACAGTTTTAAGATACTCCCCCTCAGTGCACTTGCAAACACCTTGCACTGGACTTCTCTGCCCCCCTCTGACTCTGATTTAGAGCATAATTTCATGAATGACAAGAGATGACCTCTCTCTTGCTTCTTGTGTGGGCTGCTCTCAGCTGGCTTGTTCAGCACAGTTCTGGTCTTTATTGCACAGTGCTTTATCTTTATAGCTCTTATCAGACATTTATATCACTTTCTTTGTGTGCAGAGGGTCCATTGTACAACGTATCAAACATATACTGGAAGATTGCTTTTGGCCATGATTCTGGATTTTTTTTTTTTTGTTGTTCAGGAATCAGGCTGCAGCACATGTGATTTATACTTATTGCTTTGCACGGGCTTGGGGCTCAAAATACAGAAAGACAACCATGTTTTCAAAACTGGTGAAGAAAGAGGTTAAGAAGAAAAGCTTGAATATTTTCTTGCCATATTAGAATGTAGGTTGCCTCTTGGTTTTGCATGTAATGAACAAAGGGATTTCCTTGCATCTCTCATTATAAGGCATTTCTCTATTCCTCAAAAGTTCTCTGCCTCGTTTCCAAGTTTTCACGACTTGTTTAACGCATGAGCAACTTACCCAGCTATTTGTTTTCCAGCATTGTTTGCAACCTGAGCAATGTTTCACATTCATTGTCATCATAATCCTCATTGCTGCTGATTGAAGACAATACTAACTATTAAGGACTAGGTCATAAACTAAAGTAGTCTGGAAACTTCATGGATCTATAATTTATAGATTGCCCAGAAGCATTAGGAGGGTCTAGGTTGTCCTACAGGGATCTATCATCTTCCTATTCCAACAGGTCAGGCATGTAGGAATAAATGAGTCACTGGTGCATTTCCCACTACTCTCTGCCCTATCTTCATGAGGGAAAGATCTTTGGATCCCTTCTCTACCTGGGAAGGAGATTATCTGCCATCCCTAAAGGGTATAGAGTCATAAATCACAATCAGGAAAGACCAGGAAGCACCTAGATCCAGAAATCTCTTGATTTCTTGACAATAACACCTCTTTTTCAGATACCACACTCCACAAAAGGTGAATTGTATCAGCACAATTTAGCTTCGCACATTACATTACAAAAAATGAACAAAAGCAATATATCTAAAATATTCTACTAAGTGGTGTCTCAAGCTGCTCACTATCTCTTTTTCTCTATCTTTCCCCTTCTCCTTCCATTACTTCACCTACTCTAAAATTCTGGTTGCAAAGTCTTTGGGAGATGTGCTTTTTATGTCTTTGTAGAGTAGCTGGCACAATAGATCTGTCTGATCTAAACAAGGCCTTTGAGTGATACAGCAAGGCTCATGAATAGTGATTATTGCTTCCAACCACTAGAGAACTCAGCAGCTTTTTCAGACAAGTTGACCTACTTAAATTATATATACAGGTAGTGCTTGCAGCATTTTATTAAATTGCTCTAACAAACAGTCAGAGAGAGAAACGTGGAGGATAATCAGTTATCCTGCAGGTCAAGATGTGTACCAAGAAATGAGAGCCTGCAATTATAGCACAGGTTTTGTACTGAGACACATTACTGAGAGCTTGAGATTGTCCTTATGGGAGTTGAGGGATCAAATGTGAAGTGCTAACACTGTATCTTGCACCCAAGACACTTACTGGTTTGATGGACTAAAGGAGCTGGGAAATTAACTATTCAGAGCATGTCTACCTTGCCAAATATTGTTAATGTAATCCAGATCTAGCATAGACTCACACAGTGTGACGAGGATTTGGCTTTAGCTCAGTGTTTCTCTGACCCTCTGTCATTCATTTCACAGATTTCAGACCCTCAGTTCAAGGTTTTGGAAGGAGCTTCTGAGATTTTTGGAAAATTATACAGTAGTCCTGATCTAGGGTTTTTAAATGGTAATAGACAGCAAATCTACTTGCAGTCTCTCAATCTGCTTTCTCCTCTTGAATTGTATCAGGAGACATGGGGGGAAAAAGTATAAATAGCAACCAACAAAATGTGAGATGCTAATGAAGTCCCTTTCATAAATGAGTAAATTTTCAGAAAGGTAGAGGTAAAAAACAAAGCAAGGAAAAAAATGATCAAACACTATGCGCATATGCTACATAAACTCAGTGGAAGAAAGAAAAGAGACAGATGTCATACTGAAAAATAAACCACTAGGGTACTTATAAAAGTGACAAGACTCCTACGAAAAAATATCGCTGCCTCCCTGCAATGGACCTTAGACAGTGTTCCATAGGCAAAAATAATTGTCTTGATATTTAATGTCAACAATTTACCACCTCCTACAGAGATTTCAGCAAATACATACCTAATCCAAAACATTTTACATTTGAAAACAAAAACCCAAGTTAGGAAAATGACTACTTAGCTGGATAAAATTTAATGGATAATACACTGTGTTAGAAAAGAGCTGTTGTTGAACCAAACTGTATTTATACTTACAGGATGAGATGCATGGGCTACATCTATACTACAAAAAAAAATGGGGCAGAAAGACATGGCCATGGGGGGCAAATGTGATGACACCCTTAGTATTCATATCAGTACAATCTCTTCCTCTCCACCTGTTGGGAACAATCCTTGTTCTGTGCTGTTTCCTGAGATATGCCTCAACACTGATTGGGAGAGTATGAGTTGGTAGAGCCAAGGAAGATCCAGAGAGTGTGATATCCATCAACAGCACAGATGTCCATGTCCAGATGTTTCTGACTTCTTAAACATTGATGCTAATAATAAGACCAGAGCTGGCCAGTGATGTCTGCATTCGTATCAAGTAAAAACTGTGGGTGCAAAACACCTGCAAGCGTAAAAGTGAAGGTCACATGAGAGCTATTTCACCAGACTGCAAAGGTATAATGCAGATGCCTACCTTTGTGCTGGTCCTTCAGTGTTCCCTTCACAGTCAGAGAGGAACAGACAGGCCATGGCCACGCAGTCAGATCAATAATGGTATTGATGTAGCCATAACTCTCTACAGATTATAGGTTGGTGACATGACTCTAAGTCCAAGAGATCAAAAATAAAAAATAAAAAAAGTGAGAAAGGAATACTTCTGATAGCTTGTTTTGAAAATATGGAAAAATCCCAATTATGGAAAAAGTTTCTCTTCAGAGCTGTTACACATAGTAAGTGTTATTCTGTATTTCACCAAATCAGGAAAACCCATAAAAATGCTAAGCAATATTCTAAAATAACCTAATGTCCCAGAGATACTGAATCATCTCCCTACCAAAAAGAAAACCATGGCAGACCATGAACAGTTTAAGAGTAAATTTTGCATGAGGTAATAATGATTTCCTCAGTTCTCTGTATTAAAAAAACCAAGCAGCTGCATTACTGATACAGAGCACAAGTTTATATGGGTCACACCTCCGTGCATGGAGAGTCTGCAGATAGTTGTAGAGCAAGGTTAGCTTAGAGTCTGGTGGTAACTGGGGTTGCTGGTAAAAATTTCATGGTACTACATGCTCATCTGGAGATCTGAGTGTGTGTTGCTAAGTTAAAAGGGTAAAAATGGGCCTACACCAAATAGGCCAAATATTTGCAGTAATATTTTTTGTTCCCTCAGTTCTTTAGTGTCCAATGTTTAATTTTATAGAATGGCAAATATCACTGAGTTTTTGTTCATTAGCAAAAACCTGAGAGATGAAACATAGAAAATTGTTGCATGTTTCTGAAAATCATACTTCAAAGCTGTAAGTGAAATGCCACTCTTGTGTATAACAGGGCTCCTGTATTTCCATAATGTGATAAGATGTCAGACCTATCTTTCTATTTACAATAATTTGGCTGTATTAAATATGTGGTGATATGTCTGAGCACTTTTTATCTCATTTTTGTTACAGGAAAAAATGGAAAACCATAATCAACAACAAGAGCTGGAAAGTTCTAATGTTAGCAAGAGTACAAGCTCAGCAGAAGGGGAATTTTCTACCCTGTAAATATGCAGCTAACATATTAATCACAAGGCTACGTAGCCTTTGGCCAGGATCCAAGGATGAAAGATGCATTACTTTTGCCAATAGGGGACTCATCACCTCCCCCAGACACGTATGCTACAAAAAGATGTTGAGAATGGTTCTAAGAGTAATACAAACAACATAGGTATAATAGATTTAACATATAAACATGAAGATCCACCGCACACACCAAGGTTTAATAGTATATATTATGGATTGCTTTCAAAAAGTGATTAAAGTATTTAATTATGTGCAGAGTATTAAAAAAACTCACAAAAAATTATTAACTGTTGGGAACACAGTGATCTATTCTGAACACAGGCAACAAAAAATATGGAAAATGTCCAATAACACTATAGCTTGCAGGGGAGTTTGAATTTGCTTTGACTGCAAACAGTTTAAACACTGATGCTGGAAGGTCAGTCTGTGCTCTTCGAAACAAACCTATCAGAACAAATGGAATTGCTTTGAATTTGCCCTGGATTCAGTTAATGCAGGATCTGGTCTATGAAGTTCATCATGGTCTGTTATACAAGTAAAAATGAAGTTCCAGGAATTTCTTTGCATTTTCTTCTATTTTATTATGAAATTATATAATATTGGAAATAAGATACAGCTAGGTTTTCTTTAGGAAAAATCATTGATTTCAAGAGAAAGGCTGTTTATTTTTATGTTTTTGAATCCCATGCTCAAATCTAATCAATTGTAATCTAATTGTAATTGTTTTTTAAGTTTCATTAAGCAGTGAAGTAAAACCAGCTCTGGTTTAGAAACTCTCCAGACTTCTCCTTCTGCTCCTGGTCGATATCCATTTTCCTCCAGAGACAAGGACAGTGGAAGAAAGCCAAACCTGTGTATCTGCAGCCCTGGAATTTCTCAGCCTTTAGCTTCTGATTAAAATCCCCTGGGTCCACTTTTAGGCCTTGTTTGAAGACATTGAAGGATGCAAAGCTACTTATTGCCAGCCAGGGCAGTGACTGCCCTAAGCTCTTCTTTCTGCTTCTGCCCAGAGAGAGGCTTGGGCAGGCCCTTAGGAGCAGGTTTCCTCATGTTCAGAAAACCAGACATTTACAGGATACACTTTTGAATCGTGCAAAGTGACGGAGGGAAGAGAAGACTTTTCTTCTGAGATTTTCAGATGCAGACTCTAGTCTCTCCTGTTCTGCTTCTTTCTGATGATTGCCACAAAGGAAGGAAAGGAAGGAAAGGCTCCTACAAAGTTCTTGGCCAGTTGCTTCAGCTGGGGATAATTGTTATGCATATCCTGTTAACCGTGCTATCTATCCTAGGGACTGCCTACTGGAGCATTATAGTAATTTGGAGTAAAACATTTTAAATATATTGATCAGAATTGGCACTAAAACTCTTTTGAAATGGATCTGGGTGGCAGTGTGACATGACACCAGCTGGGTTCTTCTCCTGTTTGGACACAGAGGGGGTGTATGCTTTGGCACTGACAAAACAAGAATGTTATCAGAGCAGTCCATGTTGACACTTTCCCAGTGCAGCCAATGCCAAATCTCTCTGGATGAAATCCTGGCCTCCTTGACATCAACAGGAACTTTGCCATGAACTTCAGGATGGCACACATTTTCCTTCCATCTTGAGCTAGCATAAGCTCAAGCTTCATATCTGGAGCAATATCAGAGGACAGAAGCAACGAGGAAGGGATCATGATACAGCTTTTCACGTGGGCCTATGGCACAGGTAAGACAGCAAGGAGCAGTATTCTCTAAAAGCATACAAATGTAAGGCATTTATTGGAAATAAGCTTATTGTACAGTCTTTCTACCAAGCAGTTCATTGTGTGCACAAGCTTGAAAACAATTGAAAATAGTCATAACTAGCTGAAATGTAACTGCTTGTATTAAAAATCCTTTATAACAGTGGGACTGGTAAGCCTATAAAACAAAAGAAGAAAAGAACAAAATGCCCTTACTTGGCATGACTGCTGACAGAGTAATCTCCAAAAAAGGCAAAACCAACAAATATTACAGAGAATATTACTTCTCCAGTTGCATTTTCTATTTACTTTGGCAATAGTCACTTAGCACCAATGAATTTGTGACAGAGAAACAGTGATGACTAATGGATGCCATGGCAGGAGGTATACATTTGAACTTTACAGACATCAAGCAATAATTGCTCACATAGAGCTGCGGAAAATAGGATAAAAATAGAAAATTTGGAAGGTGCAAAGGTCTTATATTAGAAGAAAAACAACAAAACCAACCAAAAAAAATGAAGATTCATGTGGCTTTCATTCAGTTAATAAAGCTGCAGATGTGGACTCTGAATACATCAACAGATAATTAGCTAACCCATGGCAGTGCAAACCGTGTGCTGCAAAGCAATGGATGAGAAATGTCTTGTTGTAGCATGGATGTTGTTAAAAGTATATATAGCTTGAGAAAGGAATACCAGATTTGTGTTCCTTAGTGACTCCTATTCTCATTAGGAATCCACCTTTAACTTAGGCACAAAAGCAAGGAGAAAAAGGACTTTAAAATGTTTAGAAGAGTATGTTCTTGTAACATCAAACCAAAATCAGAGTATTTAATTGAAATCTTTACATATCGCACTTCATTTTATGTATCACTTCTCATCCTGGAGGATGCACAGTGCTTTCTGCATGAGGGATGCAGCTGCACAAAATTCCTTTAATATATACAATTCTAATTCCAATAAAACCAGCAAACAGAAGCATAGAGTGTGAGAACCAAGGTGGTGTTCAAAGGACAAACACTTTTTAACAGCAAAGAGTAAACATCTATAGGAGACTAATTAAAAATATATGAAGGTAGAAGCCCATGTAGAGTCCATGAATTTCATGAGTAGGAAGGAGGAGATTGAAGAGAATCAGAACACTAACTGCCTCAGTTTTAACCACCAGAATAGTGAGTGGTTCACTGACCCCCCCTCCCTGATTGCCATGATGAAAATGGAGATGACAGGAGCTGGAATAAACCCCAAAATAGTGTCCCAGCATTGGATAAAAGAGGTATAATATAATGAGTAACACAGAACTTCTATTCCTACTGCCTCATGATATAAAGACAAGGTGTGGTCAAGGAAAATAGCAGTGAGAAATTCAAATGCGCTCCTTTGCACATCTTAGAATAAGTCTGCGCAGGGAATTTGCTAGGTCCAGGAGTCCTGAGAGGATCTAGTGTGCTCAGAGAGCAGGAATAGTCAGAGCAGTCCAAATTAACAACACCACATTTGTAAGGTTTATGGAGTGTCATCCTTCAGAACTGAAGCTGATGGCAGTTCTTGAGAGATGAGTGAAAATGAGACATATTGAGGCAGATAGTGTCTGTTTGCCTATTTCAAGGATCTAATGCCATCTGCAGAAGGCACTGAATTGTTTCTATGCCAAAGCCAGAGTTAGGGTCTGACTAACAGAGGGCGATGGTCAGATCCACTGCAATGGCGTGTCTGTGTGCCACAAACATTCAGCACAGCCACAGGATGCCACTTGGCATCATCTGCACTTCACATCACTCAGGTGATGGGGAGTTCATGAAAGGATGACAGGACATCATTTTTCTTGGACAAGCATGTGCTTCTCTCAAAGACTCCCACACGGGGAAATAGAGTTCAGTATACCAAATCCAATCAGATGGAGGGCTGTTACAATTTTAGCTGTGTTTTCAAGAAATCCAAGCACATAGCAAGCTAACTCCAGGCCCATAAAAGAAACTGGTCAGAAGTATATATAGATGCCAAGTCCAAGTAGCCTGGTATGCCCATGTCCATGCAGGTACATTTTCTTTGCTTCAGTAGGCCTCTCATCACTATTTCAGGCCTCCCACTGACAACATCCCCATTGACAACATGCTTATGTCAATTCCAGAACTGTGCCTGGGCAAAGACTGGGAGACTGTGGGTTGTCACAAATGAAACCTATGCCAAGGAGCCTGCTGGGAAATGGTACCTGTCAGCACCTGGGGACACTGGCCTAGGCTTTTCGTATGTACAAATGGAGGGTCTGTGACCAGCTAGAGAGTTAATCTGATAAAGAGTCAATCTATTTTAGAAACATGCACTCCCAAGGAGTATAGATTGGGAATCATTTAATTTCAGCCTAGGATAAGGAGATAAATTAAGATCAAGCCCTTGAAAAGCCTATTTCTCTTCACTCGCATCGAAGAAAATTATCTAAGGAGTAAACATCTATCACTCAGACACTGAGTGACATGATTTCTACTATGAGGAATATAGGACTATATGAATCAAAAGCTTTTAATTTGCACAACTGACTGCAATGCTGAGGACTATGCATCGCTCTCTCAGTTTACCTACCTGCAGTTGCAGTTAGGAATGATAACATCCTTCTGCAGCATTCAGCCATAATAAAGATTAGTTAGTGAATTTGGTTGACAATAGTTTTACAGAGCAAAGGGGTTATTAATCAAGCCTGATACTCAAACCAGTTCTCTCTATTGTGTTTTAAATGTAGGAAAGCATGTCGAGCAACAAAAGGTAGGGGAGCTGCAGACATGCCATTCGTAACTACCAGTAACGTTTACACTACTTGCCATGGCAACCAAGTTATTGTGGCCATCTCTACCCCTAATATGCGCCCTTGTTTCAGAGGCTTACATTGCCACCACTGTTGAATTGCCAGGTTTCAGGCTCCTTCCTCTAAGTGAAGGCATCCACCCCTTCTAACTTGACCTCCCCCATCCAAGTACTTGTGGGCTCTTCCTAATGAACCCATCCATCCTTGCTTGGTGACAATTCAAACATGTCAGTTCTTTGAATGGGAGAAATTCCTTTAAAACGTTTAGGAGTTTCAAATCACGAGGATATCTTTGCTGAGCTAATAAATACCCAGCTGATTTAACAATAAAAAAAATACGCAGAGGAAAAGAAAATGTGCATATGCAGTCAAGTGATGCCTCCAATTTTTTACATCTTTGGGTAAAAATGGTATTTTATATTCTTATTTTAGTTCCAATTAAGAATTGTTTTAAAACATTTTTGTGAAGTGGAAGAAGTAAGTAATCCTTGAGAGAAATTTATGGAATATTTCTGGTTGGGAGGAGGCAGGAAACCATCCTTATGTGCCTCTTGCCACATGTGGCCAATAAGCATGAAAAAGGTAATAACAGTTGGGAGGAGTGGCAGAGGCATTGCATTTTTCAAGTATTCTGGAAGTCCCGTTGCTTACATTTGTGAGGGAGTTCACTCATGACTATTCACACAATGTTGCCACTTGTCCTGTGAGGATTTGCCTGCCTTTTCAGAAAAGTGCATCAATCAGAAAGCAGAGGAGAAATGGAGGTGGTGTAAACTGAGAAAATTTTTTTAAAGACTTTACTGGAGTAAGGCAGAAGAAAGACAAACAGCTTCTTACATGATACAGGAAGAATACTTTGCACATGAAGTCATTTGTAAAAGTTTTTTAGCAGTACTGGTTAAAAAAGTTGGATAAGCAACTGTTTTGAGCATGACTCAACTCTCCATGAGATTCAGCTTGTCCAGAAAAAGGGGAGTCCTAACTACAGTCATCACAATATGCATACATATTTCCATAAGTTGCTTACAGTGCAAGTAAAACTTCTGTGCCAAGAATTTCCTCCTAAGGGACTTCTAATACATTGCATTATTAAAAAGAAACATTTTCCTCCGCAGGGTGGATGTGTTAATGTATAGAATCTTTAACAAAATGAAAACCACAAATCTAAATACTTCTTTTCATGCAAGAGTAATCTGATGGCTCAGAAGAAAATGTTTTTTTTTCTGTGTCTTAAAATGCTGTAGGACTCTGTGAACATTACTAGTATTTTTGAAACCATAAAGAATAAAGACAAAATTATATTAAATAATTTTCTGGCTAAAAATACCTTTTTATTATCCAGTACTTGTAGAGAGGAGGAACCTTAATGGATAAATTTTTGTCAATTAATTATTATTATTATTATTGCTGTTGTTTTTATTGCTCTTACTCCTGTATTGTTATTTCTGAGTCTATTTTAAACCACAGTCAGGGCTGAGGTTTCACTAATTTGTATAAGTGATCCATAAAACCTACATAATAGATTACTGTTACTGCAATACTTTAGAGTTTGCACAAAGGGAGAGGCTCTTCACATTGAGTGTTTTCTCGAAGGACTATGGAGGAGAAATAAAGTGGGAGCAATACTCCTGCTTCCATGGCACAACTCTGTGGCTGCACAGGGACCAGGTGGGACAGCTTGTCAGTTAACACTTTCTTCTGAGGTTTTTCAGTCCTTAAAAAGGCTGTGTTTATTGTACACTTGTACTAAAGTGGAGAAATAGGAATATTCTCTGCCCATCTGAACACACACCGAGATATTTACAAGGGCATGTAGTGACAGGACAGAGGGAAATAGCTTTAAGCTGAAAGAGGTTAGATTTAGATTAGATGTTAGGATGAAATTCCTCACTATGAAGGTGTTGAGACACTGGAACAGGTTCCCCATCCCTGGAAGTGTTCATGACCAGGCTGCATAGGGTTTTGAGCAGTCTGGTCTGGTGAAAGGTGTCCCTGCCAATGTGTGTGTTGGGAGAGGAGGAGTTGGAACTAGATGATATTTAAGATCCCTTCCAACCCAAACAATTCTATGATTCTGTGTTAGCGTCTGGCCTTTCAGTCAGAGCAGGGTCTTCTCAAGGGCTTAAAATCTTTTTGTTTTGGCTTTGAAATCCCCTTTCATCAATAGGTGTCTTTCAACATGGGCTGGTGCCACAGCCTGAGTCCTGCGCTCTCAATCTAGGCTGGCAGCTGGTCAATGTCTCCAGTTTGAAGGGATTGTGGTGTGGTAGCAAAAATGCACTGGAAGAAGGGAAAGTGAGAAGCGTGCCTGTCCTTGCTGGACACGTTGGAGTCAAGACTCAGCTTTGACAGCTACACAGAAGGGAAGAAACTCCCAGACACTGTGGTATAGTCAGCCAATTCAGTGCAAATTATTCACTCAAAAGTGTTAAGGTAGAGAATTCCTTCCACAAATCCATTTCTCCCTGTGGGAGTCAGATCAGAACTAAGCAAACCAAACCTCTTGGCTCCTTCCTTGTTGCCAAACCTTTGATGCCAATGCACTGACTGTTTTGAATTACCCAGTGGGAGGCTACAGAAAACATACTCCCCTCATTCAGGGGTAGGCCAGGACCATGGCAGTGTTACAGCCCATCAGTCTTCACAGCAAGAAAAACAAGGATGGAAAAAAAACCAGCTTGGTTACAAAACATCATGGCTCTGATGACAATATTTCAAATAGGAGCATATAGTAAGGCCAGGTTTATTTCGTGCTCAGCCTTAGGTCATATAAAACTCCTCACATCTAGGTCATATAAAAGCCCCAGATCCCTGTTAATCCTCATGAACACTTCTCTGAGACAGGTGAATAACATTTCTTGCTCTTAGATAGAAAAGTTATCATATGGAGATTAAGCCCTCACCACGAAGACAGAGTGAAGAAAGATTAAAACTTCAGGGACTTTGCCAGCCTACCCATCTCTGAAGTCCAAAATCCCTGGGTTTACCTACTGCCATGAATCCAAATATTTGCAGTGTTGGTTTAGCTCCTAAGGGTAGCAAATGAATCTACTCCCTGTATGATGTTTCTGAATGAGAATTTATGTCAGTTTTATACAGAGGCCTCCACCGCACTTTCTACTCTTACCTGCTCTATCCAGATTTCTCACTTTTCAGTGTGCATCAAAAGGTTGTCAGGAAACCTTGAGACAAACTTAGAGACCCCTGATGACTTGGCAAGGCTGGAGATCAGCCTGTCTTGGAGGTGAATCCCACCAGTACCTACAGAGCCTCACATGGAGACAGGATATGCCCTGCCACGGCCACACAAACCTGGTCTCACCATACTCCAAAGCATGGTGGAGAGCACCTGGTCCTCTGCCAGCACAAACATGCATGGTTACTAAAGGAGTTGTTGCTGCTTTCTTGGGTGACCAAGGACAGAAAGGAAACAAAAACTGGAGAAGTGACAAGAATTGTCCATTTGAGTTTTTAACAATATCGTCCTCACTCAGCTTCAGCAAATTCCTGTTGAAGTTGAAGGCACACTTGTATTTCCCAACAAATGCAGAGAAAACATTTAGAGTGCAGCCCAGCGTACAGCTGATATACTGGAAATATTTGACAGACAATAATATGACATTCTTCTGGTTTCATTGTGAGTCCTTGGCAATGCTGCTATTGTTCGAAATATTGCCTGTGTCCTAATAAAAAACACCTAAGGAATGGCAGTCCCTACTCTGGCCATTGTTAAAGATGTTTCATTTTTCAATCCTTTGGGCACTATCCACAGACCAGACACCAAAAGCTCACTGTTTGTAGCTACATCCCCATGGTCTTTTCAGGTCCTCATCTCACCTTTCTGTTTCCTTCTCATCACTAGACCTTTTCCAGTATCTTTCTCCTCTGGATGTTCAGAAAGTTTCTGACAGTGAAGAAATACCAGGATGTCCAGCCTGATGATGAAACTCTGCTGAACTGGGAGTGTTCGCATTAACTAGGGACACAGAAAATATTCAAGAAAATGACTACAAATCTATTTCTGGCAATCTGGATAACCCTACAGGCATATTATCCACTCTTCACAAAGATTGGCTCTAATCCTTACACGACCCAGAGGCAAAAAAACATTATCAACAATGATGAAGCAGAGTTAATTAAACATATCAGCTGAGGCTTGATCAGAAAGACTTATCTTCACTTGGGAGCCAGCCACTAGGAGCCAGTGGATCTATTTCTTACTCCTATGCTCACACGGTATAAACGCATCTAAAATGTTCAGCAATAAACTTTTGCTCTGTTTGAAACCTGGTTAATCAGACATGGGATATAGTTGCCAGTGACACCTGAATTGCAGTAAATTCTGACCAAAACATGATCCAAGGAAGAGTTGACAGTGAATGGAGGGAAGGGCAAAGAATCCCAATCCTTGTATTTGCTGGCAGCTGAAAAGGCAGCAGACGTCTTCACAAAACAGCTTTCCCCCTCCCGGGCTGACACAGTGCTGTCAGATAGAAAGGGCACAAATGCCAACTGTGCTGCCTGACATGCTTCAGCAGGGAGAAATGCTGCAGCCTGTGTTTGGCAGTGTGATTTGCTGTCAGGGAATTTCATAGCCTTGGGGTGCAATTACCAAAAGCTCTGGCGCCTGCCGTGTTCAATCTGTGCTGAGTACAGTCAATGGGTGGGTACCCGAGGGGTACCCAGTGAGGGGCAGGAGGGCGAGAGCATGCAGCGACCATCCCACCCCATGTGGAGTCAGCACTGGGATGTGGACATAGTGCAGGGACCATGGAGCAGGCAGTGGAAGAAGTGGGCCGGGTTTGGCCCAGGTGCCTACTAAGCCTCACCAGCTGGGTGCAATGCAATAAGGCCAGCTCGAAGGTAAAAGATGTATTGGGAGAGCAGAATGGGGTCTGGCAATCTTCCAAGGGATGGAGTTTTAACCTGTGGCTTTTGTTTTATTTGAAGGCCTCTGATTCTGAGGTGGGAAAGAGATAAGGGATCTGCAAGGTTTCCCATGGGTGCTATGCATGTGGAGCAAATTGTCAGCCCATCCATTTCTGCTGGTTTTTGCTGGGATAGGGTTAATTTTCTTCTTAGTGGCTGAGTTTTGGATGTAGTATGAGAATAAAGAGAATAACACACTGATGTCTTTCTTCATTGTTGCTACGTACTGCTTACCCTACATCAAGAACTTTTCAGTGTCTCATGCTCTGCTATAAGCAGGTGCATAAGCGGCTGGGAGGCAGTGTAGTCAGGACAGGTGACCCAAAATGGCCAAAGGGATGTTCCATACCTTAGAGTTTCAGCCCAGTATACAAACTTGGGGAGCTGGCCAGAAGGGACCAATTGGTGCTGAGGGACTGACGGCATTGGTAAGTGAGTGGTGAGCAATTGTATTGTACATTACTTGTCTTTCTTGGTGTATCTCTCTCTCTCTCTCTCCTGTTCATCATCACAATCACTACACTTCATTGCAATTATTAAACTGTTCTTATCTCAAGCTACAAGTTTTACCTTTTTCCAATTCTCCTCATCCCACCAGGGTGGGCAAGTTGAGCAGTCGAGCAGCTGGTGGTACTTGGTTGTTGACAGAGGTTAAACCACCATCCCAGCTCCTGGGCTCCACAGATTTGGTCCCTGCTGCCCACCAGTGTGATGAACAAGCTTTGAAGTGAGAGATGGAGCTGTGCGTGCCCTAAACTGGGACATCACTGGGTTGTAACCACAATGTGAGGCATGTCAAAGTGTCTCTATTTTAAGCTGGTCAGATGCAGATGATCCACTGAGATCCTCTCAGCTAACTTGGCCTCTTACATGTGTAAGGACTCCAGGAAGACATGAAGACAATGCTGTAAATGAGACTTGGTGTTCTTTTACATCCTGCAAGTGGGACTCATGATAAAGCTAATTTCACTTTGTCTTGCGTTCAAGTTCTCAGTTCCACTGTGCACAGTTCTAGGCTCATTTAAAAGCATTTAGCAAATAACATCTCAGAATATGTGTCAGATATTTTTTAATCGGAGAGTAGTTCAGTTTGCTTGCTTATGAAATCTCAGCAGAACATTTTTCTCTGCAGTCTATGCAGAGCAAAAACATAGGAACAGCTGATGATCCTTTTTTTAGACTTCCTTTACTGAAAAAATCGTGCACTGATGAGTGATGTTACTAAATATAAAAGCTGATCTCTAAAGCGGCCACTTTAACAGATTGCTAAGTTTTATGAGGCAAAAGTGTCTGTGCAGAGCTGCAAAGAGCAGAAGATAACGAAAACTATGGAATCCGATAGAGGTGACCAGCAGGACCATGAGTCAGAGCCAGCACAATCTGGAGGAACCAAAACAAACACTGCAGTATTTTTGGAAAGGGAAGGCTGGCAAGCATAGCTTTACCTGGGCAAGATGAAATGCAGCAGATGGGAAGATCCTGAGGGGGAGAGAAACTCAAAAGTGGGAAATTAAACCTCATAGTCCTTGGCAATCAACCAGGATGTTGAGAAAACTCAACTGAAACTGTACAACAATGGCAGCGGCTTTCCTTCCACCCTGAAATACATGCTCTGAAATCATTCTCTGAGCCAATGAAGGAATGTGCAAAGACACAAGGGACCAGATTCAGTGGACCAGTAGCTGCGTGTGTTTCACAGAACTTGCTGGGAGCTGTGGCGCGCAGCCAGCCTTCTCCTCTCTGGCACTGTAAAGCTTCCTCCTAGGAGGAATTCTGCTCACTGTAAGGAAGTCAGGGTGGAAAACTGAGGAAGTTGTGAGAGACACCTTTGTTTTTTCCCGGACTTAGACTATCCACGCAAGTTGCCAGCAGTTAGGCAGAATGATCCTTGCACAGCTGACTGGTTGCTTGCAGGACAAAGCTGTTAGTTTAGAGGGGACAGTTCTGTCTTACAGCTTCTGGAAAGGATAGATGTGGGTGAATGGCTATTTCTACACTTGGTCATTATCTCAGCTGGCTTCCTCAGTAAGGATAGGCTGAGACCTACCCTGAACGACAGCCTTTGTTGAGAATGGGGAGGAGAGAGTTACAGAACTGGGGGAGCCATGAGAATTCAGGGATGAGCAAAGCATAAGTGAGTGGGGAAGGCACCTGAGTCAGATACTAGGAATCAGGGTTCTGGGAAGGAAAGATGGGTAGAACAGTATCTATTGCTCTCTGGTAGGCATTCAAAACATCCAAGTAGATAGCTGAGAGACTCAACTTGCACAGCATGGGTTAGCCCAGCGAAATGGCAGTGGTAGTGAAAGCAAACAGTCATCAACGTCACCACAATGGGCTCCCCGCTCCCCTGCGTCACCTTGCTTCAGTTTCTTCCCCCTACTAGGACCTGAGGGCAAGGAACTCAATCAAAATTACTGTGGAACCAAATCAAGAAGAGGGTAGAACAAACTGACTTAGGGAAGGAAAGTTATTAACATGCAAATCAATGTAGATAAGTCAGGGGGCAGGGGAATCTGAGTTTAATTCATGTAACTGTGGAGATGTGAGGACCAGAGCTGACAAGAATTTAAACAAAGATAATGCCTATGTGTTATATGCATTTGTGTGCTTCATAATGGCACCAGGAGACAGTAAAAGAATATATATCCCTGTGGGCTGTAACATTTGCTAAAATGACTTTTCTCAACACCTTTGAGTGTCCATTCCTGCACACACATGCATTCTGCCAGTCTATCCAGAACTCCAGTACACATCATTGGAAAAATGCCCAACAGATTTTTTAGGAGGAAGGTTTATTTGTAACTACTTCCAACTATGAGCGCTTAAGCTGCATTTATTTGCTAAGTAATGTTGACTTCCTGATTTTTATGTGGAAGTGTTATTTCAAAGGTAAACATAAAAGTGGATTCCCCAGTTTCTCTTCTCAGCAGCCTGAGTAACACAGCAATCCCAATCTGTCATAGGCTGAGATGGAGATATATTTTCTGTAAACCTGTTGTTAAAATATTGGCAGCACAAGTCTGCTGTAACATCACTCATTCCAAACAAAAGGACACACAGACATGAGAAGATTAAAAGACCAAAAAGAGAAGCATATTTGGATTTCCCAGAGAACACAAGATGTCCAAGAGTTGTTTGTGAAGGACTGGCAGGACAAGGATTTACTGAACCAGGAGCAGCTTTCATAGCAACCACAACTCGGAACAGAACTGGTGTCAAGTCAGACATCACCTGGAAGGAAATTTCCCTGCTCAGAGGAACACTGTTATAGAAGGAAAACTTTGGAAGCTGTTGGTTAAGGCTTCACAAAACCTGGAGGATGCAGGTAAGTCCTTACCAGAAAGCAGTGATGCTTCATGGGAAAGGCAATTTTTTGAGACAGAGCCTGGATTGTAGGCCTGGTTTTACCTTTGTCTCGCACAGGCAGCTCTTGGCAAGATTACCTGAGCGCCTCATTTTCCCTGTCTCTCAAATGGGGAGAGCCATTAAGCACCTTCGTAAAGTCCATTGAGATCTGCCAGTGGAACAATGCTGTATATGCCAACATGAGCACAAGGAAAGATGCTCAAGTTTCATTAATGACTTCTGTTTTTCTAGATGATGCATGGCCAGATATATATTCAATGGGATCCTTTGCTTCCCTTGTGGGGTAGATTTTGAATGGTCTCAGAGTGTAGTGATGAGAACTGCTGCTCAGCAGTGACTGCAAAGTAGGTTGCCTTGCTGCACTGTTCTCTGCATAAAGGCATGGGGATTTTCTAGAGCCCTGGCAGAGCTGCTTTCAGCATGGAAAGCCTTGATTAAGTGAGACAAAAAGAAAGCCATGATCACCCAGTGCACCAAACACACCAGACTCCCATGCCCTGGAAGGGAGCAGGGCAGGAGCTGCGTGGCTCTGGTGACACATGCTCTAGCGAAGAGGCTGACATTATGCTCACCAGGTGGGAGACAGCATCCACTGGGCACGGCTGGCTACCCTGGGACCAAAACCATCCCCAAATCAGCCTTCCTGTCCAGCTCCAGCCATGCAAGATCTCACATTTGTGCAGACTGACCTGTCCATGCTTGTAAGGGGTGTGTAGATCCTGATACTTTGTGAGTTGTATCAGACTGTGCTCACTTTCAGTTTTTTGTGTTGTGGTCCTCTTGCAATGCCAAGGCTAGTTTATCTCAACTCTCAGACTGCACATGCCCAAGGCCATGAGCCACCTGCTCAGAGATCATAGACTCTTACAATACGCCAAGTTGGAAGAGACCCACAAGGATCATCAAGTCCAGCTCCTGGCCCTGCATGAGACCCTCCCCAAGAGTCACACCATGTACCCCAGAGCATTGTCCAAACACTTCTTAAACTCTTTCAGGCTTGATGTTGTGACCACTTGTTTGGGGAGTCTGTCCCAGTACCTAACTATCTTTTGGGTGAAGAACCTTCTTCTAACATCTAACCTAAACCTCCCTGGAGACAACTTCAGGCCATTCCCTCAGATCCTGTCTCAATATTGTTCATTTAGAGCCCTTAATTTAGCATAGCTGAGTGTATAAGATATATTCTTATGAGAAATCTGTTACTTCCCTTTAAGTTCAGCCCTTTCACACTGAGAACAAAACATTGTCATTGTGCTGAACTGTAGGATGCTAAGAATAAGTGGGCACTTTGTCACCAGCAGTAACACTTCAGAAGGCAGTCCAATTTTCTTTTTGCCTCCCTCAAGTTGCTCCTCCATTGCTAAATCTCTTCCGCATGTCCCTTCATCATATTCAGCTATTTTTAGATGCTGCTTCTCCACAGGCAATTGATCCACAAATCAAACAAAGCTATGGAGTCTCCCAGTGTTATGGAGATTTTCAGAGATTTAGTCTTGAACTGAGATCAGACGACAGTTGAGAATTCCTTGACTTTTTATTCATTAGACATGGCTCACAAGGCAGAACCCATGCTGTGCCTGTAATCCAAAGCCTCCTTAAGAGACCTCAAGTTCTGTCAGGTCCCAGAAAAGAAACATCCTCAGACCTAAGGAATAATAGTGCAATGGGGCCTATTATCCTAAAGCCAGCTCTCATATTCTGTGCAAAAAGCATAGGTTTCTACTGGATTCTAGTTTTTATATTGGTAAAGTCAACAGCTACATCCTTGAAACATTGCAGTAGCATGTTTAATATGTTTATGGCCATTTTATGTTTCTCTTGTATTAATTTTTGATACAGGCATGTACTAAGGAGACAAGAGATAAAAAAGAACAATGACAATGTGGGAAAGTCATTACGATATCCTTCAGCTACTTGGGGTGACATTGTTTTCCTACAAAACAAATTGCTTATCACAGATTCCATTACTCAAGAGACAGTAAACATTTGACACAATGCATGCCTCGTAGGCACTAAAAGGGTCTTCAGGACATTTGTCAGCCTCACTTGATTTTTGGGGAGGAACTTTTTTTATACAATTAAGTCTGAGCAACATAGATGTGTTTCTTTTTCCTTTTTAAACCAATTAAGAAAGCATAGGTGGCTTTATCGTGGGAATTCAAAAGTTGAAGTAAGGAGATTGATGAGGGGTAAACAGGTGCAAATCTAGAGGTCAGTGGGCAGGGCAAAAATAGTTCTAGAGGAAATATTTTCTAGAGGAAACATTTTCCTCTTTATTTGGAGGATGACCTCTTTTTGTGGTGTCCTGAAGATCAGCTGGTAGTCAGGACAGTTAGGGTGGTTTTCAGAGTCCAAGTCCATCACCTTAGCAATTTAGCTGCTAGTGCTGTCAAAAATGCTGTCCAAGATATGCAGAAAAGTTCTCAGTCACCTTTTTTTATTTGCTCATCTCATATGTGCCATGATTCAGTGGTCTACAGCCATCAGCTGCCAAGTAGCTTTGACTCTCTCTGAGCCCACGATGTAAAGGAGAAAAACATCTCCAAGTTACCACTGTTCCTGAGATCTCTCCCCATTCACAGTGTTGCAGCCAGTTAAAGCATCATCCCAAGGCCAGCATGAGGGAACAATGCCTCTACTACTTAAAACACTGGACAGCTTAAAATCACCTGCCCCAGAAGCTGGGTTGTGAATTTCTGTATATCTTCAGCAATGTATTTAGGGTCTGTCAGCACCTTCGCTCTGCATTGCCATGAAAGGAAATAAATGTTCAGATTGACTGAAATGGCTCCAAGCAGCTCAGAACATTTTATAATTGTGCTGAGGCAGCTCTGAATGGTCCTGCTGTCTGAGCAGCAATGAAAAAGGAACAGCAGGCTCTGCTTCTAAGTACATTTACTTCTTGACTGTTGAAATCTTCTGTCTGATCAAGGCTCAGGCAGCAATGTTTCCTAATTATGTAAGCCAGTGAAGTACCTGGCACTGAGTGCTGCATTCACGGGAGTTTTACTGTGGCTCCCAAAGGAAACTGCCTATGAAATAGGCTGCTGAATGTTTTGTAAAAAGCATTTGCCGTTTTCAAAATACAGTCCTGAAATGTCATGTATAGAGTGACAATATACCAGTGAATACAGTGGCTTCCACCAGGAAGATTAAATGTCTTGTAAGACTAAAAAAATGATGAGGAGGGAAGAATGGAAAAGTGCAAGTCTTAATAAACATTTAATTAGACCTCAATCTTCCTTTGGATTGTGGGAGATCTTCCAATTGGATAAGCAGGAGATAAAACCACCTTTATTGCCTGGAACAGAAGTTACTGAAACACTGAGTATCAGCCATCTGTTGATGTACATGTGTAACCTGATGCAGTGTTTGGAATTTATATACCAATTATTTTCATTCAAGTGCTTACATTTTCATATCAACATTGCTTAAAAACAAAGTTTCAGCTTATCTTGCATCCAGACAGCTATCATTTTTCAGCAGTTTCTATCTAGTCATCTGTTAGGTGTCTCTGATTGCTAGTTTGATAGCTGCAAGTTAAGCATAGCTACACTGCAAGTCACAGGTCACACAAAATCAGCTCCTGGAAAACTATGCTTCAGTGATCTGACTCCATTAGCTAAAATATCTTTCAGATTCTTCTTGAGTCAGACTGGCCCAGAAAGCTGCCCTATAATTCACATTCCTTGATATCAACAGTGTGAGCAGGCATAACAACCTACAGACTGAGGAGCTGTGAAACTGCTCACCAGCACATGACAAAACCAGAGTCCCTCTTCAGAGAGAGGTGAATACCACTGCTACACATTGAAAACAAATGCAGATTGATTAATATTTCATTGCAGATCTAAACATTTAATGTGATTCCTCTTTGAAATGTCACTGCACATCTGGGTATGGCTGGCTTTATTTTCTACATGCTACTTCTAAAAAGTTAACTTCTTCCCTCTTAGCACAGATGGATATGTTGCCTGCGGTGTGACTTCTCTTGGTACTATTGCTCTCAGGACTTTAAAAAAAAACAGGATAGGTATTAGTGACGACTACCATGCCCGTGTTGTTCAGTGGTCTTCAAGAGAGTGGGTGTAATAACTACTTTGGAAATGTAACACTTTATCTTTTGGTAATGGATTATTCCAAAAGAAGGTTCTTTGATCAGTCAGTGAGAAACAGCTTGAAACCTTCCGTAAGTGACAGTCATGCTCCACAGCAGCAAATTGTAGCAAAGGGCTGGAAAGTGTGATGTGGAGAACTGCTGCAGATACCCTGCTCACCAACATGCTTTTGAGAAGAGGCACTTCCTGTAGTGGCTGTAAGGCACACAGACTTGCTGAAGTCAACATGCAGGAGCAGGGTGAAACATTTTATGTGAGTTCTGATTTCAGCCAGAGAGAGAGGCAGGTGTAGTAATGCACTCTAATGTGTTTTTAATTCCTGTATGCACCATAATTAGGTATTAATCCCAGAAGTGTAGAAAACAAATGATATGTTGACAGCTACTTGAAAACATATATCTCACACTGCAATTCTTAATATAGCCACTGAGCTCCAGGCAAGAAGTATTTCATCATTTCAAATGTGCTGTCCTAATTATAGCTTGTGCTTTAACTGAGGTTTCCTTTCTCCATTTCCCTACCAAAAGATATTACCATTCAGTAGAAGAAAGTCATTTACTAACTCTTACTCTTGCTGTGAAGTTACTTTACTTTAGAATAGGACTTAGGGGCCCTAGTGATAGATTGGGAAATATTTGTCCTAGGTGCTGTACGGAGAGCTCACTGACGCTTTTGGTGGTATAATATGAAGGAAAATAATCCAAATGCTTCATATGGAGAGTTACTGAGCCACAATGAGTCATAGGTGTGGAGCATCTATTGCCATGCTGTAGTGGGGTCCTCAGTAAACATTTCTACTTTCTATTCTTTGTCCTTTCCATCTGGCGTAGAAAGAGTCCCTTTGGACCCACCCAGCCTGGTAATATCAGCTAAGAACTGCAGCTTTGCACCATATAGCAGATTTTACTTCACATCCTTTGAAATGTTCATTATGTTAGTTAATCCACTTTTCATTTTGTTTCTCTGGAACAGGCAAGATAAGGATGCATAGCTGGCTTGCTTTGCAAATAAAGGTGCTTTATTATCCAAATCCAGCAGTTTGTTTATCTGTAAAATAAATACAAACCATTATTTTATTAGGAGATTCTGATCTTTGAAGACATAACTCCTAAATAAATACGAATTTCCAATATTGCGTGCCACATAGATCTGGCATTTATAGGATCTTCTTTTAGTTAATTCTCAGATCACAAGAAACATTTAAATAAGTACAAAACCAAGAAATATATAGGGATTTTTTGGCTTATGAAATATGTGTTTGTCTATGTCTGTGTATTTTTTCCATAGGAAAAAAAGATGGACAGTTTACCAAAACATAATACAAAGCCAGATAAAGAATAGCTATGGCATTTTGCCCATTGAATCCATGCCTGACTTAAGTCAGTGGACTATTTGTCCCAGGTTTCTATAGTTTTTGGATCAGGGTTATGGAGTTTGATCCAAGCCCACTGAAATGACTGAAATCCTTAACAGTAAACAAAGTATTCACACGAACTGTTTGCTTTCTCTTTAGCAGCTACCATGCTTTCAAAAGCTCAAGGTTTCAAAAAGTGGTCACATATGGCAGAGATTAGAGAACAGGATAAAATTATGGGGCTGAGAGGCAGAGGAATTTGTAGAAAACCACCCACTCAGGTGTCCTGTATAGGAATTGGCTGCCCATTACTTGATGAAACATTCAGTTCTTTGGTGACAAGCTGGAACAGAAGTGCTTTGCAGCGTGACTTTGTCTACAAGCCCAACAAGTCTACTTTATTTCTTTATTAAGTGTACTTAAATATTGATTTTGCTGACTGGTGTGAAGATAATCAAAGCTACCAATAGCTCCTGGACAATGAAAAGAGAGTGAAAATATTCATGTATGCATGCAGTTTTCAAATGCATATGGAGCACATGGAACACCTTGGCTTCTGTCCTGGAGCTGAGGCTGGTACAGGGGTCTCACCCAACGGTGACAGCAAACTTTACTCCCATTCCCAAGGATAGTGTGAGGCAGCAGCTTCCTGCCTGCTAAAATAGACCTGCATTTGGTTTACGCTTCAGGTGAGATGGACCTTTTCCATGCTCTAGCATTGCTTTATCATTCCCATCCAATAAGCCAAACTAATTTATAGCCACTGGGGTGACAATCATGCTTGATACAAGAAATGACTGCACATCTAGTGATGCTCCGTTCTGGCCACAGAGCCTGCTGAGGACCTATTTGAGGGTCACAAGATATCCCTGTGTGATGGAGGATGCTCAGAGCAGAGTAACTTCTACTTAATTTGCTTTTAGTCAGCCAGGAAATCAGGCAGCAATGTGCTGGACCCTGGTGGTGTAGATATGTCTAATGAAGCTGTGCCATATGTTCCTTCCAGAATTCCTATCATTTCCCTTGTGATGACTTAATTTAATATGCTCGGCATAACATAGAATATCCCTAACATACTGATATTCTTAGCAGATACTCCTGGCAGACTGAAACATCTCAAAATTGTCCACAAAAGGAGTCAGAGTCTGTCTTTACTTAATTAAAATATATATATAAATTTCAATGAACATTTTGTTTCTTAGTGAGGAACATGAAAAAAGGACACCTGTTTATATTTAACCTAATAACCATCCTTCCTGTCGCTAAGACAAGCGAATTTGAACCGCTTCAAAATTTTCCTTATATTCTTGGATCCATCATTATTTAAAGAATAATAATAAAAACACTTAATCTTCAAAAGCATATATTTAAAATCCTATCTGCTTAAGAGATTACATTTAAATGTCACTTCTAAAAAAAAGACATATCTAATTTCGTCATTGTCTCTCTGGAAGGTTAAGTATGTAGAGCAAAATTAATGCTTATGTTGATGCACAGATTATCTGTCTTGTCATTCAGTTTGATATTTTTCACCGACTATTTCAATGAATGACAGATAAATTGCAGTTGCCACTGATTTCTGGATTTTCTCTCAAGAAAAAGGAAACAGAGGTGTTAAACCACCTCAGGAGCTACCTAAATCATTTCAAAACATTTTTAAAGGTTGGGGGTTTTTTTCATAGACATATATATTCCTACTTTGTGGAGAGAGCAAACTCTACATCATGTAGCAAAAATTCACGTAATCTGTTAACATGAAAGTGTTGAAAAGTAATGACTTTTTTTGATAGAAATAGCATAATGCCCTCTCAAACTCCAGAGAGGACCTTCAAATTCCTCATATCTATGCAGAAAAGCTTCTCCCCAACTTCATGCTTGAATGACAGAATTTGCATTTTCCTTCTCAGAAAACGCTGTGTTAATGCTCAGGACAAGAGTCTTGGCACTGCACACTATGCTGCATAGGCAAGGGAAGTCTCCAGCTCTCTGAGGTCAGGGTGGGAGAATTTCCTACTCAAAATGTGTTCTCCTAAACTCACTCCCAAAGACTAGACTTACGTAATTAAAGTTGCATCGAGATCTTCCACCTCTACGTGCCTCACTCAAACTTATATATGAAGTACCTTTCCAGTCAGATTCTATTTATTAAGAACAAGCTGTTCCTGACCCGTCATGGTGTAAAGACTGGATCTATGATTGAGGGAAGAGCAGTGGCTGTTGTTTGCATGGGTTTTAGGAAGGCTTTTGAAACAGGCTCCCATATTTTTTGTACTGAGCTTGGACATTATGGTCTGGATGGCTAGGCAGCCTGACAGGTAAAAGCTTGGTTAGATGACCCAGGCTGTGTCTCCTGGCGGGACCTGAACGCTTGTAGTGAGTGGGATATCACAAGTCTATCATGGAACCTGTCCTGGTTAATAGCTTTATCAGTGACCTGTAAGAGCTGGAGGATTGTGCTGACATCAGGTTTTCAGATGACACCAAGCTGGGAGGAGAAGGCAGTATACTGAGGTGTAGAGCTGCGGTCGATAGGCACTGAGAGTCTGGAGGAATGGTACAAGAGGAACCTTATGAAATTCAACAAGGACAAATGCCAAGGCCTGCATATGTGAAGGAAGAAGCCCCTGCAGTGACATAGGTCAGGGGCTGCCTGACCTGGGAACAACTCTGTAGGAAGGACCTGGGAACCTGGGTTCTGGAGGCCAAAAGTCAGGGCTTGTTCAGCCTAGTGAAAAGATGGCTGGGGGAGGGACACAATAACCCAAGAGCAGCCACCCAGTACCTACAGGGAGATGACAGGAGATGGAGGTGAGCTCTTCTGACGCAGCTCATGGGAGTGAAGGGACAGTCCACTCCGGGT
>VZRE01017241.1:0-57512 GCA_013396775.1 Cephalopterus ornatus
TGAGCTCTGAATCTCCGATGGTAATATGGGGATGATGGAAGACTACACCTCGTTACAGCACAAATAAAGACACACATCTAATCTCAATTTGAAGAAATGAGGAGATGGAAAATTCAACTTCCACTTTGAAATTTGCTAAAACAATAAAGCCATTGTTTCTTTTAACGGTGGAAGCAGATTCTGTATCTTTGTCTTAACCATAGCTTCCTGGCTTTTTTTAGCTAGGTATGATCCAGTATTTTCTCTGCATGGATGTATTTAGATGCTCTAAACATATACCTGTGAAACTACTTTCAGATGAGACAATCATCCATTCTTGAATCATCTTTAATTCTGTTTTAATTACAAACCACATTTTCAAATATCCTTTTAAACATGTGAACAGTCTGTCTCCAGTGTTCAAATTTTGGTCTCATGCCGTTTTATGCACACCTCTTTAACAAAGAACTGTTCATTGCAATACTGTACTGAGAACCATGTAATAGGGATTCACATGAACAGCTTGAGTGTCCTCTTCCTCTGCTATCACTGCTGAGGTTATGAGGACAAGCATTTTTCATATCAGTTGAATTCTTTCAATTTGTAAGTCTATCATTAAGCTAAAAAATGATATCAACACATAATTGCCTTGAAATGAAATTCACTGTGTGTGAAAGTTCTTTGCTCTTCTTTTTTCTTTCTCAAAAATGCCTTCTTTAAGGATTCACCGGGGCTGAACAAAAGAGAAATAAATTGGAGTTTGGGAATGACACCAAAGCAATAAGTAGCACTAGTCCTAATATCTTTGAGGAGATAAAGGATGTTTTGCATCTTTTAAATAGTCCTAAGATATAGGCTGGCCATAAATGTTAAGTTTTGACCTCAGAAACAGAAAATGGTAATGGTGATATTTAATACTTTCACCTTTTCTCTAAAAACAAATTTATGTTTTTAGAAGTTTCTGTAGGAAAACTGCTGTCAGATGTATCTATCTATCCATCTATCTGCACGTGTGTGTATATATAAATTTGTGTGTGTATATATATGTAGATGTGTATAATATATACATAATAGAGATATATTATTATTTACCAAAATGGAATGCTATACTTTGCTCTATCAAAAATGACCATTTTTCAAAGGTAAATAAAAGAAATATCTTTTTCTGTCAAAGACTGAAGATGAGTAAATAGGGATGTTCACAGTCTTAAATGATATATCCAAGCTGGCATTACACGGTTTGCAAAAGGAAGAGTTTTGAGCAATTCCCATGGTAGATGAATATTGTAGTTGTGAAGTGGGGGGTTTTTTTAAATAAAAATTATTCAAATTAATTTGTTCCTTGGAAAAAAAAATTCATCTGGTTAAACAAGACTGAAACTAATTAAAAATAGTTCGTAAATAATTAAAGAAGAAAAAGTAAAAGGTTTTCTCTACCTTAAATGTGCTCCCTTACAGTACTTCATAATCTCAAATCATCTTTTTATGTTTGCACAGTGTTGCAAGATATACTGCTATATTTCTACTAGTACTACTACTACTACTATTACTATTTTTTCTTATAACACAAGAAAGATAAATATAAACCTTTAAAATATACTTTTTTTCCAGGCATGGAACCTACACTTTGGCACTAATATTTTAAAGACTTGTTTCCCCATGAGAACTAATATCTGAATTTTAGAAACAGAAACACTAAAAGAATTTGATACAACATTCAGCATATGTTGCAGCTGAAAGAAGGACTGAAAGAGTTGAAGCTAACTATATGAGAAATGAGGGCCACAGTATTAGCAAAACTTTGGACAAATCTTGTCTGAAGATAACAGTTACCATGACATAGCAACTCTATGAATAAAGCATATATAAGACACAGATTTTAAAGTGGTCCTCAATTGGTCTTAATTGTGAGACATTCTTGGCTTTTCCTTTAATATCCCAAATGATGCACTCAGCTTCTCATTTCAGTATATGTAGCAGCAGTTCTAGTGTCCTTAGTCTCTTTAAATGCACAACAGTAATTCAGTTTCAGAGCACAGTTAGAAATAAGAGCATTTGAAGGCATAATTAAAAAGCTATGTCAACTTTTATGTACAAGTAGGTCAAACTAAAGATCGCATTCTTTATTCTTGAGTGCTTAACTTTGTAATATTAATGATATTTTTATGTACATGGAAGGATGACAAATGACAGTCCAGTACATCTTCATATATGCTCTGCTAGAATATATCCTACTTCTGTTTTGACAGCATTATACATTACATTGCTCTCAGTCAGCTAAAAAGGACAACTGTAGATTATCGTGACAATGTAACTAAGTATGCAGTTTATTAACCTAATTTGAAGTTATTTGAATTAATTTACACGTTACTTCCTGTGTAGTTCTGGGGGGGATTTGGTCATGTCATTCTAATTTCAAAATAAGGTTGCAGAAATTAATATGTTCTAAACAAAGGGTGGCTTTTGCTTTGATATAGAACAGTAACTGAAATTGAGCTTTTCTTTAAATACCTTATCCATAATTTCTAAAAGCTCTCAATACAAAATAAAACCATATGCTTGGTCTTCTCCAAATACATGTGATCACATATCTCTACATGAGATTTTGTATAAATTTAAAATTAAAGCATTCCACTGTATTCCTCTGATCTTCACATAATATTTTCTTGCATTGTTTCTAATCAAAAGATTTTAATATTAGGGTCATATCATTTGAAAGAAATAAAATTTCTGCTTTCTGATGAGAAAAACTTGCATTTTTTTTCTTTCTTTACTACTTTTTTCACTAAAAGTGGGATGAAATAATTTGCCAATTTTATCAGCATACTGAATAGCTTTTCAGTTAATATACCCATCAGCATCCAATGTATAAAAAGTAATCATTAGTACTTCAGTTTTTATTTTAGATGGTTTACATTTGAAATTCTGACTCTTCATTGTGGTGTTGCTGTGAGCTTGCCTGATCTAGCAAAATCCTTGTGTTTTCTTTTTATTCACAGCAAATTGCCTTCCCTGATGGTTGTCTTCTCCCTTGCCCACTTGGGAGATTGGATAAACAGAAACAATATCTCAGTCACCGCTACACATCATGTCTAAACTTTCTCTGCTGTAACTACCACTTTAAAATATCAGAGATACAAAATGGCGCAGTATTTCCTAAGTGCAAACATCTGCAGAAAACCCATTAAGTCCAATCACCAGCCTACTGTGCAGACATTAAAAAAAAAAGAGTAGCCATCAATAAACATGTTATTTAAATTCAGGTTAACTTTCTTCTAGAGTCAAAGAAATAATCAATTCATTCTGTGCGCTAACTAAACAGAGATACCGGGGGCCAAGGTATTTATTAACTGTAAAAACAATTCATTGACGGGTTTACTGTGAGCTGCTGTAGATCACAGCACTGGTCTCAGCAGAAAAAACATGCAACAAACTAATGGGTAGTTGGCCTAAAAAGCTTGCAGTGGAAATTCAGAAGGAGTTTTCTGGAGTATGTGCATTTTTGTATATCTTGTTAGAAAGAGAACAACCCATATTGCATAACAAAGTTGTTATGTACCACGTTTCGGCAGTTTTCAGTATATCCAGTAAAAAAATAAAACGGACTTTTATTCACACTTGATTTTTACATTTGAAAATTCTATTCTTCTCTTAAAAAAATCAAAATTTATGAAAAAACTCTATATATTTAAGAAAAGGGCAATAGATAAAATTCGAATATATTTTAAATACAACAGTGCTTTAGAAAAGAAGAGTTTGTAAATTACCATCTTTCATCCTCATTGATCCTAATGGGAAAAGAAACTACTACTCATACAGGCTGACTGCAATGGGTAGATACTGAGTAAGAGCAAGAAATCTAATGATTCATAAATATATTTAAGAAAAGTTTCTAACCTGAATACACTGGTATGAGCTGTTTCATCATTAGAACAAATTTTCCTGAATCCAATGTCAAGAATTCTGTAAGAAAATGAAGCTGATGCTATAGATATTCTGGAACAATACAACAGACCTTGTAGAAGGAAATTGTAGGAGCACTCAATGCCCAGGGTTAGAAAATCCATTTAGTAAGATAAGCAATCTGAAGTTCTCTGCTAGTGTATTTAAACCTTGTTTACATAATTTTAAAATCTAGTGCTTTTCATGTTATTTTAAACGTGATGGAAAATTATAGTATAGGTCACAGTGTTTCCTTAAGTGAGTTCTCTCACTCTTATGTTCCTGTCAGTTTGGGATGTGCTCTGCATTAAGCCTTTTTACCTCTTCAGTAGGCTGTAAATTAATAGGTGCAAAGAAAGCAATAGTGTTCTGTGAATTAAGCATCAATTTACTGTCTCTGTACTTCTCACTTCATACACCACTTGCATGTTGGTGTTAATAGCTAAGTGGTCTCTGTGTCTTTACAGCTATCACAGGCAAGAGTTTATATGAGTTTATTTACTACTACTAGCATGAAGTATAGTTACCATCATATTTATTTCAGGGTTAAAATCCTTACAAAACCTTCAACATACTTTTATGCATACAGGTACTAATATATATTTATATGTACTATTTAGCATGAAAATACAAGAGACAAACAATGTATTTTAGATATGCTTTCTTTAAATACAAGTCTAAGACAATCTTTCGCAAGATTTCCATGTGAGATATAATCATAAACTAAACATATTTATTAACTGAGCCTTAAATAGATTTGTCTTTGCAGCAGGACTATACAATCTTCTTTTTATCAGATTAAACACAAGATTAACATATAACAGAAAGGAAAGCTGTGGTCCAAAAGGAAGAACGGGGAAGTGTTTTGTTACATTTCTACACTTTTCTACCTGGAGCTCTTAGCAGAATTACATGCCTATTTCAGCACCTGCCATCATGCCAGTATCTGAGTAAAGACCACAGGATACAGATAGAGCTAACACGTATTTACCAGGAAAGAAGAGGGCAGGCCATGCTTCACTGCTGTCCTATACAGCAAAGATCAGTGTACCAAACCAGTTCTGTTTGGAGAAGGAGGAGGAAAGGAAATGTGCTTCCTGGGTCAAAATGCCAACATTAGTGGCAGTGTTATTCCTGTGGGTTTAGGATGTGTTTTTCACCTTGTGCCAGTGGGACAGCTGACTCAAGTACACTTCCAGGCCTTTTGGGATGCCGCTCTGCAAAGGCTCTTCTGACCAAGAACACCAATATTCCCTTGCCCCTCCAGAGCAGCCCAAAGCTGTTTCCAAAATTGTACCAAGCCTTTAAAGTCTGTCATCTCCAATTAAAATTCTTTTCATGTTAGATTCATTCTTGCCTCCTAACTCCCCAATTCAAAGCTCTTATTACTTCCAACACCTCCATTTTTCAAGTTCAATGTCACCAATTCAGAGATCATGTACAAATTTGGATGTTACATTCCAGCTTATTTTTGAAACCACTACTTGTACTCTTCGTCCTTCTCTTCATTAAGGTCATTTTAGCAACTGGAATATGAAGGTGCATCATTGCAACTAGCAGAGCTCATCTCCTTATAATATATACTGCAGTATTTAATATACATTTAAATAATAAACAAAAACCTCACACATGTTCCTCTGTATCAAAACAATTAAAAAAAAAAAAAGTAAAAAAATAGTTGCCATTAGGATGCTGAAAAGAAAAGGAAGACAATGTCCAGGATGGTGGAAAGAAATGTAACCCTGTCTTAAGATACCAATTTCTTTGCAGCTTTGTTTTCTTATCTGTAGTCAGATTTCATCTTCTCTCCTACAGAAATGTTAGGCAGGGTGAACTGTTCACTACCTGTCTCATCTACGTTATTTCTTTTTCTTTCCATAGACGCCAAAGGTACTGAACAGTGTTCACTGTATTTTCCCAAGTCTGCTAACAATTTACTTACAACTGTGGATAATTCATTTTTTCAAGGAGGTATTTGAATGCCTGCAGAAAATCCATTTTGGAACATGATAATTTTGACAAATATAGCCAAGTACAAGATATATCACTGAAGATATCATCTTATTAATCCTTATTACGGGAAAACGGTAGGAGTGAAAAAGCTGTTTATCTGCATATGTTTGAGTTTAGCGACTGCTATGAAAAAAAAAAAAAAGAACTGACTATAGACATGGAATTAAAATATGCTATTCCCCACTCAGGGAATTTTAAAAGACTCTGGAAAGCACTACTCTAAGAACTACAGTACACCAATTGCCTGTATGACATGTTTAGTATACATAGCTGGTATCCTTGCAAAAAACTCTGCCAATTTTCTTTCTAATCCATGAGAGGGATAATCTATTCTGAGACTGTGCTTAACAACTGTGAGACCAGCAAGACATTCCCTCCAAGATTACAGAACTCCACAGGCACTCAAGTTCAGCACATTGTTCGCAAACTTTTAATACACCATTTTGACTATGGCTATACCACACAGTTGACTTATGTTTTTTAACCCTTAATCTATCAGAAACCAAGATCAACTATAATTTCTTCTTGTTTGTTTGGGATATGTTTCAACAGATTTTAAGCTTAAACCATTGACCATGGCAGCAAAGTGCTGAGGGAGGATGCAGAAATATTCTAGACATGTTGGTGGGAGGCAAGGGAAGGAAGCAGGGAAAGCATAAGTGTTAGCAACAGAAACAACTAGGAGAAACCAGAAGAGACAAGCATCAGAACCAAAGGCAGCAAGTGACAGGACTCAGAAGCTGGGGAAAAGACGTATTCCACTGAGCCTTTTAAAAAGTCATGGTGTTTGCCAGATTTCTTATTTTGGGGATTTTTTTTGTCATTCAGTTTGCAATATGTAAATGCTTTCTGATGATGTGTGCTGTAGCAAGAGTCTGAACAAATGATATATGGAAAAAATCTGTTAGCAAAAATATATTTCATTAACTGAACTTTAATTCTAATCAGGTAAATAAACATAATATTAATTGAAAATATTTAATATTCTATCATGATCACAGTATTTTTAAGTCTTAAAAATCTCTTCATACAGACACACATTCTACATTTGTCACTCACCTTAGAAATATCTTTGGTCTTCCAGTGTATCTTGGGGGTTTGGAACTGAATAATGTTCTATGTTAAATCAATTTTAAAAGTTTTTGTGTTGCTGTATTTGATAGGCTATTTCAAGTGCTAGGCAGCATTAATGATGATTTTCAAATGGGATATATTATGCAATTTTTTACATAGTAACTGAAAACTTTACAACATGAATCTCAATAGAAAGAATTTGAGCATAACTATGCAACTTGTTTTCAAAAGAAAAAAAAATTAAATATGTTTCATGGCAGATCTGATGGATAGGTAATAGGGGAACTCCAGTTAAAAGCTAAAGAAAAGTAAGACCTTCCGAAAACTAGCAATAGAATCCTTTACCAGTAACTCCAAGACAAGCATATGACTTTGCAGAGTTTCACTGGTGACAAAAAAAAGGGATGGTGGTCAGAATATCTCTGAAGAGGCTAAAACAAATAAGTAATTATACATAAATTAATAAAAATCTAATAATGTTCTCAAAGGAAAAAGATAGAATCTAACTGCCTTCCTTTTGTTGCATGGCCATGACATATTCTTTCTCACCTGATGCAGAAGAAAATGAAAATGGCACTTTATACTGCCACAGGTATGCCACTAAGCCTTTTTCTGGTGCAGAACAACCACCTTATTGAAGGTGCATCCACAAGTGACAGTAAACCGATAGATGGTGCTCTTTAGCTGTCTAATTATGTCATTCTGAACTAAACATTCAGCTCATATGTCTGGATCTACTGCCATAAGTGTCTATCAAAAAGGTGATTTAGACCCCTCCATTATCTCACGCATTGCCTCTTTGCTATAGACCCCTCACAAAAAGGGTGGTAATTAAGATTCAGACCGATACCTATAAACAGGACAGGAAACATGCAGATTGAAATCCTACTGTTTTGATACATATCTAAGTCTTTGGACTGGTGTATTTATCTAAGAAACACAAAATAGCATCCAGCTGCTATAAGAATTGCTCATTAACACAGAAATAAAAAGTGAGTTTCATATGACTCCAGGTACTAATGTCTAATTGTGTGCCAAGATTATAACAATTCATTATTGCTGCTTCTAAATCACACTCACATCCATGTACATTTTTATGGCCTTTCACCAGGATATTGAGGTGATTTATAAGGAAGTCAGAATAATCTCAAAGGTATTTTTAAATAGCATTAGGAAATTAATTTCGACTAAAAAGTATGAAGTGTAGTTCATTCTTCTGCATTGGTAAATACTGACAAAAATGAGAAGGATAATGATTTTGGGGTTAAATTGAAGCACAGTAAGATAAAATTAGCATTATGAGGTAAAAGAAGAAAAAAAAAAAAGAGATTGTTTCAGTATTAAGGTTCCAAGACAAAAAATAATTCCAGAATTATTCCTCATGTCATAATTTTCTTTCCTGCACAATGTAACCATCTGAGATAATTTGATGATCTTGTAAAAATTATGGCAAAGCCACATTTACATGAAAAAACCTGAGCTAGGCTAATCTATGCCCATATGAATTGCTCATCTTTACCTAACACGCAAATAATAATAATAAAATCCCATACCTCCCTCAAGGAGAAGTCTTGGGAAAAACTAAGTGATTTTCAATAGGATGCTTTCCCTAAGTAATATATTCCTGGCTTTACTTCAAAACCATCTGGGCTTTTAGGATACTTCTAAACACTATCTCTAGATCCAACCTTGATTTAAATTTAAGTGCATCTATCTTAAGCTGAAGTCTAAAGGGACATGTTTGAAAGTATTTTAAAAGTGATATGCAATGTTCAGAATTTGGGGTTTTTTAAGTTCTAATAATCAAAAACAGAGGAGCCCTTCAGAATCAAAAGATGGAGCTGGAGATGGACTCCAGATACAGCAAAGACGCAGTCTTTCTGTTATGCTGCCAGAAGAACTGTTCATGTGCTTACCAACTCAAAATAAATATATTTTACATGTAAAACTCCTTTATGTAACAGCAAATTAATCAAATTATTCAAATTCAAAAAAGGTTCCTTTCATTGATAATACTTTTACTTCCTTCACAGGTGAAAAAGCCGGTTCTGCCTGTTTCCCATTAATTTTGCAAACACTGATCATCTTTTTAACCATGTTAACAGTTACATTGATTCAAAGCAGAATTATAAGTGTTGTCACCTGTAGGTGCATATCCATTCAAGATCCAGAGCTATATAACTGTTCTCTTAGTAGGTAAAACCAAACCAAACCAAACAAAAAAAATCCAACCAACAAAAAAAACTTAAATAGCTTTAGACACTCTAATTGTATCATGGACATAAAACAAATAGTGAGGTAATGCAACTTGAATATTTTATAAACTTATCCCATTAGGATGGACTGTACAAATTATTTTAAAATGAAAAAAGGTAAACACATCTCTTCTTCCTTCTCTATGCATTGGAAAACAAACCAACAATCAGCTACATAACATGGAAATTACCTGAACATCTTAGAGGAGGTTTAGAAAGATGTAAAGCATATAAGTAATATAATATGTTAATATTGCTATTATATGGGAATAAGACATATAATCTAAATAATTGCTATAATATAAAATCTCCTATATCCATATTTCATAGATACATGAGATTACCTCAGCATTAGATTCTACTTGTTCTAGCATTTCCATTGTTTTACTTAAAAAAAGTCAATCCAGTTTTTACTGCAATCATGGTGGAACTACTTCTAACCTTGTAGATGTTTGGAGGGGGTCATCCAGACCTACTGATCACTAAAGAATCATCAGTCTGAAATTATTTTCTTCATTCTTACTCTCTTTCTAGCTTTTACAGTGCTCATATACGTGTCTTTCTATGTTCTTCACTAGGATAATATTTGGCTTATTTTACAACAAATATTCCTTTAAGTGAAAAAACAATCATAATTACCAAACCATGCTAATGGAATATGTGTCTTCTAATACACGATAATGTATAAAGCTTTTGACGTGATGCCAGATACAATAAAAGGGAGCAATTAGGAAAAACTCCCATTTTAAGATGATACACCTCTAGACCATTAGTTTTAAGTATGGAACAACTTCCCATTTAAACACACAGCTGATTTTAGCAGATTACAGCATGCACTACATTTAGCATGGCTCTAATGTCGCCATGGTAACTGTTCTGGCTTAAATATAGCTGAATGTGTTGCTTCATTCCAAATTATCCAATAATCCTTTAAACATTTACAAAATTTCCTATAGCTTCTCCAAACTTTCATCAGTGATCCTGTAGTAATCCTGATACTATCCTGTATCAGTGATACTGTTTACTATTCATCAATGACATGGACAGTGGGATCAAGTGTACCCTCCACAAGTTTGCTGATGACACCAAGAGGTGTGGTGAGGTTGACACACCTGAGTGATGTGATGCCATCCAGAGGTACCCGGATGAGCTTGACAAGTGGGCCCATGGAAAACTCATGAGGTTAAACAAGGCCAAGTGCAAGGTGCTGCACCAGAGTCCAGGCAACCACTGGTATCACCACAGGCTGGGGGATGAACAGATTGAGAGCACACCTGTCGAGAATGACTGGGGGCTGCTGGTGGTTAAAAAGCTGGATATAAGCTGGCAATGTACACTCACAGCTCAGAAAGTCAACGCTGAGCTGCAGCAAAAACAGTGTGGACATTAGGTCAAGGAAGGGGATTCTGTTCCTCTACTCCACTCTCATAAGATCCCATTTGGAGTGCTGTGACCAATTCTGTTTCAGCACAGGAATTTGATACTAAGCTGCTGCACTGCCATTTCACAACTTTTGGTCATGTGGAAATGTTACAGTATTCCAGTGACATAAATCTACACGTATCTTCAAAACAAAGACTTTACATATTTGCCCAGCGTAGTTAACCACACATTCTTATTTTATAGTTTTTCAACAGATCAGGAGCTACCTAGAACTTCACAATTATTAATGTATTGCACTGTCTAGCCTATTATGACATCAAAATAATAGCAAGATTGCTTTCTATCTCCAGAAAGGCATTCTGGAGATAATAACTATCAGTCATCTGTGAACAGATCTGCATTTTTTCTAGGCTACATTTTATAGCAATGGTGCATATGTCAAGCACAAGACATTCTCAGAGATGAAAAGAATGAAAAACCTGCATATGTAGCCTGCAGAGAAATCATAATACAAACTTCTCCAATTTAATCCATTCCCAATGACAGAACTAATACCTTTTTTCAGTACAGAGAATGTAGATTTAGTATTATAATTACTAACTCCTGATATTGCTAACAAAACAGTTTTAACATCAGCTAACATAAGATGATAAAACTTTCATACATGAGCATATGCAGTAAGATTGAATTATGACCTTTTTAGAATGAGATGGCATTTATTAGATGTCTATATATTCCTGTTTTACCGTGGGGCTGCCTTTTGCTCACCACTTTCTTTGCTGGAGTACAATATCACAATAAGCAGATCAACACAATCAGCAACATCAGAAATGTTCTTATACCAAGTTTAAATGTGCAACATCAATGAATGCTCTGTTACAAATATAGCTTTTGAAGGTGGAGGAAATTTTTTTTTTAGTTCTGGAAGGTGAAAGGGTCCAAAGAAAATGTGTAAAAAATGATCATTACTAACATGTAGAAAATATCTTAAATATCCTCCAATATCTTTCCAAAATAGGCACAAAAAAAAAAAAAAAACCAAACCAAAAAAAAGAAAACAATAAAGTTAGATCTTTACAAGATCTCTGACTTACCATATTGATGGTGCTTCTGTTCCACTGATCTCTAAGAAGTCATATCCTTCCTCTAACTGGAAGTCAGTAAAGACCAAAGCAATGGTGTCTCCGGGTTCAGCCAATATGGTCCAGGTACAATCAGCATTATTTTCATACTCAGAAGGGAAGTGCGGACTTGAAATGGTTCCACTTGTTCCACGTAGTGTTCCTCCACAAGCTCCTTCAGCTGATGAACAGAATATCAAATACTAGTGAAGCTGTGCTTTAAACAAGTGAAACATCATCCTGGCTTCTGCCATAGCAGCTCCTCTCTTTGCACAGAGTACCCATAAGCACACACACACACACACAGAAGCAAAATATTATCCAGGTGAATGGAACATTTTCTGGCCTTTAAGCTGCCAAGGTTTTTGGTTTGGGTTTTTTTACTTCTTTTCCTTGTTGATGTCACTTTAGCAGCAGGCCAAACAAGAATGAAGGTTAGCAGAGACACCTAGTACGAGACAATTTGGAGAATCTGGCTCTGTGAAAGTGTGCACAGAACAAGCCTAAGAAAGAACGGGGCAAAAAAATCACAGAAATACACTTAGTCTCCCTGTGATAAAAATTTAAAAATATTAAACATTTCTTTCTAAAGACCTCTCTCACTCATTTCTAATAACTATAAAAAACTGCAGAAAATATATTCTTATAGATTTAAGTGAACTTCTAAACTAGAAAGCATTAATAAAACCATATTATCCTTTCTCGGATTTTTGTTCTGAATCAGGATATTTACAGATGGCAAATGAATGCAGAAGGTTTTGTTGCCAGATGGATCTTCCAAGGTTCATTCATCATCCGTTAATAATATATATTTTTAAAGGTTATTAGTAAAATTTAAAAAAAATACAGAGCATAGGAGGATAAGCTTTAAAAATATGCTGATTACTAGTAGTATTTGGTATTAAAACATACAATTATAAACCCCCAAGAAAATATATCATCCATACAATTCATTGGCATAAGAAATTAAAAATTCATCAAGTGGCTTTTGGTGTTTGATAATTGTCATGAAAGCTAAAGCAATAGTAATTAAAAATATTTCTGCATAGGCGAATGATCAGAAGAGAAGCAATTTCATATTTGTCTGTTTTATCATCTTTAGTTACTGCTATTATCATTATATGCATCCTACAAGCGCATGTAGAGATTTGAAAACAAAGAATTTAGAAAGGTGCATAACACAAGGAACTTTTAATCTAATTAGGATAATAACTGAATAGCAAATTAAGACAACAGAGGGGTAGAACTGCTCTTCTCAATCACAATTGAAAGTCTGCCGACGAAAGAGAGTTTTAAAGGAAGATTTGAAGGAAAAAAGATTCATGTGAATCAAAGGAAGAAAAATATTGTGACTGGATATAAAAAAACCCAGGAGACTGTTAAAAGAGAATAAACAGCTAATAAGTGACTGAAATAAAAGAAGTTGTGAGAAGGGCAGAAACAGAATAATTTCTTCAATGTTTAAGTAATCTATGACCATTAATTTGACTAAAAGGAAGAGAGAAAGCTGCTGAAGAGTTCAAACTGGTAGCTATCTTTACTCTTCTACATGCAAAGTAAATTTTGAAATACAGAAATGTAACATAACCTTGGCTACCAAAGCCTTATTGATCTCATTTCTTGGCACAAGTTTTTTGGAGGAGGGCAGGTCTTTTCAATAAACTTCATATTTTATTTACTAGACCCTGATATTTATGCTTTTTTTTTTTTTTTTTTAAAGGAGGAATAAGGGTGAAATAGATCTACTCTCCCAAGAGATTTCTTTTTGTTGGTGAAATCAGGCCACTTCTGTGATTCCTTCCTCAGTATCTGGCTTTTTATATGGTACATATTGAAAGGGCCATTGTGCCTCTGAGCAGTGGAAGGGGTAAGGAAGTGAAAATTAAAGAACCAAGGATAGCCAAGGATCAGAGTCAAATTTCCTGTGCATAATATATGCAAAGATTAAAATAATTTGAAAACTACTGCAAATCTATAATAAATCAGAAAGGAGAATCAATATTATCCACTGATATCTAGAATGACTCTTTTTTCATGTTTTTGTTGTTGTGGTTTTTTGTTTGTTTGTTTTTTTAATTGAATAGCTTTGTAATACTTCATTTTATATCATCATCCAGCCCACCAAAGAAAAACAAACTAAATTCATGCATTCTGTGCCAGTACTTTTAAGTTTCATTTACTAAATCATAACAGTTCAACCTGTATTCTTGAAAGCCAGCAAGCAGACTTTTCCCATCCAGGGCAATCAGTAAGATATGCAAAATCCTAAATCAGCCATAATTCTTTGGTACTATCTGCTGCTGTTAAATTTTGTTATGACAGCATTTTCAATTACACCATCTCCCACTGTGTTTATACTGACATTAAGTAACATGCTAGTGGTAATTACAATTCTACTCACTGTTCCTGCTGCAGAGCCCTTGAAAAAGCTTTGAGCTCTAAACCTGACATGTAGTTTATTATTTCTGGCAATCACGTGCAAAATTCTAAATTTATACACTGTGCATTACCAATGAGAGCCAAAGGAACTCAGACTACTACAGATATATGCCTAGAGGGATGCATAGCTTTTTAATCTATTTATAACACCATTTTGAACAGGTTTGCAAGAAACCAAGTTAGCCCAGAAATGAAAAGGAAACATTAGTCAGGTAGGTAAGACGACAGAAACCAACTTGAATAAGAGAGTGTTTTTTCTCTGTCAGATGTAGATATGCAAGGGAGGACCCCAGCAAAAGCATCTGTTTGTGGGGTTTGCTTTTTTTTTTCCCTCTGCCATATTTCCCATGTTCCAGAAGCCTATGTTTTGGGAATTTCCTTCATCATAAGTGGCACACAGGCCAAGGAAACCAGACTGTTGAATACTAAAGCATAATGCATTGCCTAAGAGTGAGCACAGGCAGGCAGGATATGGCCACATTTCTTGGAGGGTAGGAAACAAACTGTCTGGACTTAGTCTGTGTTCACCAGCTGATCCCAGAGCTAGTTGGTCTCCTCGGACTGACCGTCATTTTTGGCCATGGCCTTCCCTATGTTACGCTTTTGAGAGAGTGAAAACAGTGCTTGGGAATCTTAATGCATTGCTGTGCTTGGAGTAATTTGATAGCAGATAGTGCCTGAGGCTTCGTGAATTCAAACTCTATGTGATTTACAAATTGTAATTTAAAATGTGCAAGTAATTAATGCTAAACAGTTATGGTTATTTTCAAGTTGTAAGCAACTGCACAAAATGCTGTTTGTATCAGCATAAATGACTACTTCAAGTATAAAGCTACAAACATTTGGATCTCTTCACTAGTCAGGAATTAAGTGCTCTGAATTTAGAGAATATGCATTTCATATAAAGTACACATGCAAAAACATATGGCTGGCACCACTTGACAAAAAATATGTATACTGTATACATGTGTAGCGTGGATAAAACAGATAAACATATCCATCAAGTTAATGTACACAAAAAATGAAAAGTACCAATGAGGATCCATGGCAGTCAGTGAAAAACCTTTCATTTTTCTTCAAACTAGAAAGAGTAATTTCACCAAAAATAATAATCTGACAATTTTGGTAAACTGTGTTTTGCATAAATGAGATCTTGTAATAAGCGAGATGTAAGCTTTGCTAAGCCTATAGCTAAGGTTATGGTAACAACAAACCTGGTATCTTCAGAAACCTTCCCTTAAATTGGTTTAGGTCTCTTTTGAACATTCAATCATTTTTACAAGACTTTCCTCTCCTCACTAAACAAATGTTTTCCAGAATACAGTGTTCTGTATTCTATATATTTTTTATATAAAAAAAATAAAATGTATATGCAAGTAAAATAACATTTATTGCATAACAAAAAACCTCCAAACTTTATACCCACCTAATCTTTCAAAACTAATTTAGAATCTGAATGTGAATGATTGGAACTGGCTATTCCACTTTATAATGAAAAGTCCTCATGTGAAAGATCATATTACCATGTTACTCTTGCAACATAATTGACAAAAATATAGTTGTGACTTAAAGCACAACCTTCATAGTAATAAAGTTTTTTTTCCTATGTCATTAGTAGTCATTTCCTTACCTCTTTATCACTAGCAACAGAATAGATACAATTAAAAACTTCAGTGAGATTTTATAAATTGTCAGCAAATGACATATTGTCATCTGGAGTCACATTTTATAAGTCTTATCAATTAAAGAAAATTGCAGCTTTAAGGGGTTCTAAATAAACCATAAGCATAAATTATTTATCATGCCTTATTAAAAATATCATTGAAATAGTTCTTTCTTTATTGAGGCTGGAGACCAGTTCCATGGAGAGAGACCTGGGGGTTCTGGCTGATGGCAAGTTGAATCTGAGTCAGCAGTGCCCTGGCAGCCAGGAGGGCCAACCGTGTCCTGGGGGGCATCAGGCAAAGCATTGCCAGCCGGTCGAGGGAGGGGATTGTCCCACTCTACACTCTGGACTTTGAAATTACCATTTTAAAACGTCTTACTGACAAAAAAAACAAAAACAAGCCATAGTATATCAACGACAAGTTTAAAAATAAATTTTAACATGTCAATGCCAACTGTCAACCTGCTAAAGTGCCAGATTCATAATGACCAAAAACATCAGAAAGTGTTACAATGGTATAGCATTAGCATTACACATTCATCAGATAACTAATTTACCTAATTTATTTCCAACAGTCAGCCAGCTCTTTAACAACAAAAATGTACACCTCTACTTGCTTATCTCCTTTACTATTTTAGATTTTTACAGACTTTATTTTGAATAAGTAAAAGCCAACACCTATGCTTCTTTTCTGTGTTATAAAAAACAGAAACTTGTCAGAAATTGTTTGGGTTTTTTTCTATCATCACTTGAATCCAGACGTACTGCATCCCAAATTAGTGCTCTAATCAGTTTGCCTTCATTTCTCAATTTCTTCTATTGCTGTTGATCAACTTAAATTAAATACTCATTAGACCATGCATCTAAGATTAATTTTATTTATCTCTCCATGGCTGTCAAAGGGCACTTGAAAATAATTGAGACTGCTCTTTAAGTAGAATGGTATTTTTTTTGTTAAAATTTCAGAAATTAATGCAGTTTAGGAAAACAGTGTCTATTTCACATATATTAAATAATAAGATTTCTCACATCAGGTTAATAGTATGTACAAAATAGAAACATACAAATTGTTGCAATTTGTTTAGGGACCTATGGGCAAACATTGCAGCTGTAGATGAACATTTTATCTTTGAAATTTCAGCGAGCTTGATCTAAATAGACCCCAGTAGGGTCATCCTATAGTTATGGCCCTGACAATTTTGGACTGAGATTTTGTACTGGTCATTTTTAATGTGTAAATACTGTGCTTAATTTAGTAACCTTTAATTATTCATTCTATCATATCGGTTTGTTATGTTACAAAGACCTATTTCTCCTCCATCCACTCTGGACAGGATATCTGATCTCACAGTCAACAAAGTTATAAATTTCAAATAATACAAAAATAGTGATGGACTAATTATTTGCTAACTTGGCAGAAAAATTCATTTATTAACTGACAGTTCATACTTGAGCAAAATTAAAATCCAAACTCCCACTTTGCCATATTTTTTATGCAAAATTATGCTTTTGATTAAGAAGTTCAAAATTTAGTCAGCAGTAACCTCATACTCCCTCTTCCACAGAAATAAAAAATCAGTCTTCTGGAGGTCTTCTAAATAGTATCTTCTTTTTCACTTAAGTATCCTAAGCTGTTTTCCAGTGATATGATTATCCTTCACTTGACAGTATATTTTTAACCTGATAATGATCCCTTAAAGCAACAGTCTACAACAAATTAATCGTAAAGCCCTAATTTTATAGTAAAAAGAGAAATGGCTGAATTCTTTGAGAGCACATTAATGACTGTTGCAAATGTCACATTACTTTTTTATAATTAGAAAAGTTAATTCAGTTATTCCCAGAAGTCTACATGCAGTTATCAAATCCTTCATCTTTTTATGACTGCCCCTGAGGTTTGTTTTTCATTTTTAGTAAATGAATCTTCCTCTGATGTTAGCTGTGCCTATGTTCCTAATGGTCAGACAGAAGGTTTGGGTTTTATTCTTTGAATTTTCTGCATCATTCTGGATACCTCTGCTTTGTTTTCATTGTACAATTTGTCTCATATTTTCACTTGTTCCCATCTTCCATGCACATTATTTCACAGATCAACCTCTGACCTGGCATATTTTAATTTTTTATCATGTCCCTACATACCTACTGACACATTCTAGAACAAGAACATCTAAACATAAATATATATACGTGTAAATATATATGTGTATACATATACATACACACACAGACATAAGAATGAATACTTGTAGCTGTGTCCATATCTCCATTGGATGTTATCTAGTCAGTCCTGCATTAATGAGTAAAAAATTATACTGTATATTCTACATGTTTTTCCTGAAACTCTCCTCTGACTTCTTACTTGACTAGTCACAATGAAATTTTTTCCAAATTTCATCTCAGTGTAAACATTGCACCAATTCAGATTATTCTAAAAGAGAACATAATTGCTCAGACAGGAATTGGCCATGTCACTCTAAAAATTAGATTTGGAAAAATATTCCAATTTTATCATTTAATGTAACATCAATAAGCAGAATTAATGGGAAATGTTCTTTTCCTTTCCTTTGTTTTTTTTGTGGATTTTTTTTTATTTTAAATTATAAACATGAACAAATTATGGGATTTGGACATTTTTTCCTCCTCCTTAAACTTATAAAACCATATATAGGAATAGTTGTGCTTTTGGAAGAATTTGTAACAGGGAAACTAGAAACTTGTTTTTTCTTAGGAAGCCTGTAAAGTGCCTTCTCAAGAGGGTTAGATGTTTTTTTTCCCTTCTGCAGCACAGAGGGGGTTGCAGAGAGAGCTCTGCTATGCCAGAGAGACAACCATAACAGACATGTACAGAGGCCTTGGAAGACGGGGGAGAAACAGAGAGGATACTAAAGGCCCTGGAGAGGGTGGAAACTTGCCTTTTCTCCCTGGGGCCCAGTGCTTAATAGCACTGTGAGGTATTTGTAACTTTTTTCATGTTCTGGCCTTCTGAATAAACTTTTGAATTCTTTCCACTGCCTTGGCATTTCTGGGGATACCTGCATATCTCACTTTACACCATATTTGTCCAAACCTCAGAGGGTGAGAAGAAATTATATCAGAGAATTACTCCCTGCCTTAGAAGGTATGAGTAACACCAAACTCATCTTCTCTGTTAGTTGTTTCAAAAATATCAGCTCTGAATCTCTGTATTCTGTTTATTTTACTCCACAGTGAGTCATAGACTCTTCTTCCTTTCTCCCTTCATATATATATAAAAATAAAATATATATTATATATTTATATATATATTTACATATAAATACATACATATATATAAAAATGTAAAATATATATTTTTCACCAAAATATTTCTGCAATAATATTTCTTAAATCTAAAACCTAATTAATTATTACTTGTTCTTTTTGGACCTTTCTGACATATGATCTCTTTTACTGGTTTGTCTTCTTTATTTTCCCTCCAATAACTGGATGTCTTTTTAATGATAATATATTACATGTTCTTCCCTTCACAGCTATTTTCATTGTGAGAAAAAGCTTACCATTGTAATATCACTAATCCAATTTGTATTCCTAATGTTAGCTTCATAAAAATCTTGACTCATGCAACTATAATCAACTAGGGATTCTCAAAATTACTGAGAATTGAGAACCTAATTATACAAAGTTCATTTAGAAGTAGTCACATATCATAAATCAGCTATTAGGGGAACTACTGAAGAGAATGAAATTAACTTTCCAAATCTTTCAGACTTGTACTGCACAGTATTTCAACCTCAAGACAAAGGAGGCAAATGTTTTGGGTGACACTATTATGGTAGCTGAGAATGAGACAACAAAGACCTTTTAATTATCAGGGGAAAAATCGTAAGAACAGGATTTAGGTGGGCCATTGATTTTCTCCAAATATTTTTGAAAGCCACATATACAATTTTTTTGCAGAAACACATGGTACTTTCTGATTATCTTTTTATAGCAGAAAAGTCCATGGTTGCTCTTATTTTCCATGTGGAAAAACAGGACCAAGTTTTAATAATTACCTTCTCTGTTTTCTTTTGGGGGATCTGGGTTTTTTTATTGAAAGAAAACAGAAAAAAAAAGGCAAATGATAGTCAATTTTTCAAACTTTCTAAAAATGGCACTGACTGCTCATGTGATTTCTGTTCAGAGTTCGTTCTAGGCCATCAAGTAGTCTACTGCACAGTTCAGCTCCACCACTCTCACTATACCTACACTTTATAAAGCAAACCTCTGAAACTGAGCAGCAGCCAAAGAAACAAAATGGCAGATACAAGAGTCAATGTTGCCATGCTGTTTACATCTCCCTTGAGGCTTAATAATTCATTAGGAATTCTTCTAGCAGAAACAGCAGTTGTACACTTAGACAACGTACAAATTATTGGACATCAGCTTCTTAATGCTTCTGAAATTATTAAGCAACAGAACTGCAGAAAATAGTAATTTTTCAGCATCAGCAAAGCTAGGGAAACATACCACAGAGAACACGGCTGTTAGTATTTTTTAGTATCTGAACCTCGTAGCTTTATCTAACTCTGTTATACTATCTTGTATGTATGCCATGAAATTAGTTTATGATGACAAGAAAGAAGAATACCATCTGGAAATAAAACTGTAACAAAAGATGTTTTCATGAAAAAGATCAAGGTTCTTAGAGAAACAATAGGGGAACATATCTTGCTTGAAGACATAGTGAATGGGAAGGGCTACCTCATGGCATATGTTCCAGACTGAGAAAATGAAATAAAATAAGGAATAGCTAAAATCTCTCATCAAATCCATGTTCCACATGAATTCTAAAAATCCACTGAGGGAATGGCTGAACTCACATAAATCATTAACTGTTAAATAACTTTTCTTTTATGTTCCTCATTTCTTGAAAATGTATACAGAATTATTTGGATTTTATATAAGTTCTACAGGAGGTTTAGGACCCCACTTGATTTTTTATTACTAGGTTTAATTCACAGAGTCACAAATTATGAAAAAAAATTCGGTCCTGTTAAAGATATTTGTGTGAAGCAAACATTGCCAAAAGTGGCAGTATCTGCAGAAATACAACAAATATTTAGTAGACACTGATGATATCATGAACTTGTGACATGTATATTTTTCTGAAACCTGTTTACTATGCCTTATTAGAAAGACAACATCTAAGATCAGACACTGAATGGTTAGAAAATTTCGGTTTTCATTCTGTTTTGAAGCACCAGAAAAAGAAATCTTCATTGACTACTGATTTAAAACAAATACAAACAACAAACGCTACCTAAAATTCTGCTGGTTTTTTGATTACTAAATCTTGTATTTGTTTTGGAGCACAGAAATTTATAAAATATTTCTGTACTGTGAGGAGTTACGAGACCCTTCAGTCAGAAGTAACCTTCACGAATTATTACAGGATACAATAACTTCCCTTTGTTACTGATCCACATGGGTATGAATAATACTGCCCAGGGAGAGTGTGAGCAGTGAAACATGTCCAAAGGTCATAAGATTAGGGTGAAGACCACAGGAGACCAGAGGGGTTCTCCTTAATACAAGAGGAAAATTTGGATAGGATTATCAAATTCCTGCAGAAGAGCATTTGACTAAGGAGCTGGTGCTGGGCAACAAGGCTCTGACCTCTTTGTCTACAGGGTCCTCTTCCAGGAATGAGGACAGGAGGGGAGACACGGGATCTGCCTGGAGGAAGAGGGCAGCAGTTTTGTTGACTTCGTGAAGAGAGCTCTAAAGTACGTTCGTCAGGGACACAGGACAAAACTATAAAGGTAAGTGGTTTAACAGGCCCAGGGAAGAACACATGGGACAGGGCAATGAATGTTTCTCTCCCACCCTCTCAGAAAGCAACATGGCTGGAAGCCCAGTTGAAGTTTCTGTATGCAAAAATGTGCAGCATGTGAAGCACACTGGTCAAACTGGAAGTGCAGATACAGTTAGAGAACTGTGGTGTTACCAAGATCAGAGACGTAGTGGGACGGTACACCCGACTGGAGGGCTGCAATGGATAGACTGCCTTTTAGGAAATGCAGGAAGAAAAGGACAGGCTGCACCCTACACAAAGTAGGATCTTGAATCAACAGAGCTCTCTCTGCTGCACTACAGGCAACAAGCTCTTGAGCTCCTATGGGCTAGAATAGGAATGAAGAGTCAAGAGAGAGGTCATTATGATGAATATCTGCTACAGACCATCTGATCAAGCAGTGGTCAAAACCCTCAAAGTACTAGAAGTTTCACAGACACAGGATCTGGTTATCATTAGAGACTTTAACCATCCCCACGTCTGTGAATGACAGCATAGCAGAGTGTAAGTAAAGCACAAGATTTCTGAGGTCACTGCGAATAATTTTATTAATGCAGGCACTGGACAGGCTGACTAGGTGTAGGGAGCAAAGAACCATACAAATAAGTGATATTCAACAGAAGCTTTGGTCACAATAACCATTAGCAGAAGATCTTGAGGGAAGTGAGCAAGACAAGTTGTAGAATCAATTCCTTGGGCTTCAGCAGAGCAGATTTCAATCACTTTGTGAAGTAGTAAAGAGGATCTCATGAGCTCATGTCTTGAAGGGCTAGGGGGCTCAGCAGAGCTTGTTTGACTTCAAGGGCACCTTTCTCAAAGCTCAAGAATGATGCATCTATTTATGTACATATATACATATTTATTTATGTAGGCATAGGAGGAGGCTGCTGGGACTGAACAGGAAACTCCTGACCGAGGTGTTTATACTGAAATGTGAAAAAAAATTAAAACCCCCAAACCAGTGCATGAAATGTGAAAATAGGGACAAGCTACTTGAAAGGGGTATAGAATCATAGAATCATTAAGGAATAGAGTTACTTTAAGATCAAGTCCAACTGCCAACCTAGCACCACCACCACATTCACCATTAACCCATGTTACTCAGGAATGCAGATATTGAAGGAGGAAGGATAAAGTTCAAATGCATTAAACTGGTGAGGAGTGGGAAGAGTAGTCATTCTAGAAAGCATTCTATGGGTGGATCAACAATAAAAATAAAATGAAGGACATGGTGGTCTGCTGCTTCAGTGGGGTAAGTGACCTTGGAATGAAGACATAGAAAAGACTAAGGCACTTGATGTCCCCTTTGTATCTCTCTTCAGTAGGCTGCCATCAGACCTCCCAATTCTCAATGAAATGGAGAAGTTTTGTGAAGAAAAGGAGTAGCCACAACACGGTAGAGACAATACAAGGAATTATAGAAGTAAACAGGATTTGTGCAAGTTCACGGTACTTAACGGCATGTACCTAGGGGTTCTTGGTGTGCCACAGTGTGAAGCTGCACTGTATCATGTTTGGAAGGCTGTGATAATCCAAGGCTGATTCTCCATAACTGGAAAAAAATTAATTTTTCATTTATCATTTTCAAAAAAGCAAGGATTCTAGCAACTGTCTATCTGTCAAGTTCACCTCAGATCTCCAGAAAATTGCGCTGCAAGTGTTTATCAAAAACAAGCACACAAAGGACTAAAAGGTGAACAGGAAAAGCCAGCTTTTGATAATATAAATAATTTTTTACTATCTCACTGCTTTCTTTTATGAAAGGATTTAGCTTGATATCAACTAGGTTCTCACAACACAGTTCTCCACTATGTCCTTGTAAACAAATTGGGGGCATATGGACTGAAGGGGTAGACTAATATGTGAGTGAAAAATGTCAGGACCATCAGGCTGAGACAGCAGGGGCCAATTGTTTTAAGCCAAGCTAATAGTCAGTGATTTGAAGCACTTCCCTGAGGATTCAAAATGGGGTTGAATTTATAGAATATCTTCACCAGGCTAGAGCATAGGATTGAATACACCCTGACCAGGTTTGCAGACAGCACCTGCCATTCAGACAGACTTTCATGACAGGATTTGACAAGCTGGAAGAATGACAGAATTCTCACGAAATTCCAAAACAGAAATGCAAAGTCCTATACCTGGAACAGGATCATCCCATGGAAAATTATTTGCTAAGTAGCAGCTCTAACAGAAAGGACCTGAAGTCCCGGTGAAACAGAAGCTGTCTTGGTTCAGTTCTACAGTATTGAAAGCTTACTTAGCTTAGGTTGCATGAGCAAGAACACAGCCAGCAGCTAAAGAGAGAGAGAGAGTTGGGAGTTCATGTCCTTGAAACTCAGCAGGCCCCATCTGAAAGGCTTTTTCTACTGTAGGTCCTCCAGTACTAAAGAGATATTGACATTGACAGACTAGAACATGTACAGAGAAGGGCCACGGAAATCATCAGGATGCTGAAAAATGTGATGTATGAGAAAAGAGGATGAAGGAAATGGATTTTTCAGCCCGGACAAGTGGAGGCTAAGTGAAAATATTACTGCACTCTTTAGTTTAGGAAAAATGGAACCAAAATCTTGTCATAGACTCACAACAGAAGAGAGGAAATAGATATAATCTGTAAAATTCTAATATAAATTGGACATGAGAATGAGGGAAGCTAGGCACCATAACATGTTTCCAGAGAGGCTTTAGAATCTTCATCCATGAAAAGCAGGAACTTTAAAAACCATTTGTCAGGTCCTGCCTGGCAAACTGATGTAGATAAGCCCCATGTAAATGAAAAGGAAAAAGAAAAGATAAGCAGATAACATCTGGAGAGTTATTGTTTCAGTTATTAAACTTTTAAATGTAGTAGACTTTTAGACAGTACATAGTACACTTACAATTTAGGAAGTTAAAAAAAAAATCAAACCACCTCAAAATAAATTAATGTGCTGTTTAAATATTGTCTTAATATTTAAAATATATTTCATGCCTTCATTTTTACCTCTGCAAAAAGGAACTGGAAAATCCCATGATGCACCATTTCCAGGACTCACAATACATGTCAACATGGCATGGCCTTCTAGGATGTAACCAGAGACACAGCTATATCGGATTTTATCACCAATGTTGAATCTTGTTCCATGAAGTACTCCTTTAGGTATTTCTCCTGGGTTGCCACATGTATGACTAGGTAATACTGTCAAAAGAAAGAATGAAATATGTTACAGTTAAAATTTGTAGAATTAAGTAATAAATACTCGTCCAACAATTATAATTAATGGCTGTGATTTTGGTTGGCTTGTTCATTTGTTTGTTTGTTTGTTTGTTTCTTTAAAACAGTATTCCTTTTACATGTAAGGGGAAATTAGATTATGACATCTACTTCCACAAAATAGTTTATAACAGACGTCATCATTTTCAAAGCTAATTTCAAACTCAGTTCTTGGTTTAACAGTCCTTCAGTGAAGTTCCTTACAGATCTGTTATCAAGAAAAATGTCCTAGAAATCTTGCTGCTTTTCTTAGAATGAAATAAAAGAACTTTAATTTTATTTTGTAAATATTGCAAAAATATTCATATAATTAATTATGGATGCAGGCAGTAGAAAACCCTTTATGTACAGTTTTCATTTAAGTGGTGAAATAGCATTTTAAAAGAATGCTAATTACTTGGTCTCTGACAGTAAGTTAAAGTCTCAAGTACATAAAAAAATTAGTTTTTCTCTTTAGTTTCAAATTAGTCCAGGTTCTAGGAAATAAATTAAGTCAATATTTGTTAAAAGAAACAAGAAATATGAAGGGAACTAAGCAGTGACACTGGAAAGATATGAATGGACATATTTTCCTTTTTTTTTTGCAGAAACTTACTACCAATTGTAAACATTAGTTATTTGAAAGAGATTGTCTGAACGAGTTATCATTTTAAAGATGATACTCCTCCACCTACAAAGACCAGAAGTGTGTGTAGGGGAGGAGGAAAATGGAATTGATTTTGTTCTTGAACTTCTTTGAAATTCATTAATGGCATGCCATTCCTTTCATGGAAGTAGTACAAACTAAAATTCTTTAATTTCCTTTAGAGAAGAAATTCGTCATGAACTGAGCATAGAAGATAAACATGTTCATCAGAGAAATGGTGGTCTGAAAAGCTCACATGTAATTCAGGTGTTGTGTCAGAAGCCGTATGTTTCATGAACAAATTCTTTCACCCCATACTCCTCTCTTTCCTTACTCTATCCATTTGCAAAATAAACATAACCATACCAACCTCACTAAAATGCATGTTGAGAGAATTAATTACTCAATATATGCATATCCTCAGACTGTTGTAAAGCATTATATCAATATATCAATACTAATTAAGCCCTATTATACCATATAAGTTCAATTATTGAATGCGCACCCTTAATGCATTACTCAGACAGTCACACTGGCATTTAAATAATAGTAATTGAACTTAATTTACAACCCAAATTATATTAAAAATTTTTTAAAAGGTCAAAAACTATAAAGATAAAAAAATAAAACCAGAGAATACTTTCACTTATAACATCATTTTATGACAAAAATACCAAAAATTATTCTATATATATTCAGAAGAAAACAAAAGGCAGATAACACTCTAATGAATGATGAGTTAGACATGCTCTAGTAATGTTGCAGATCAAAGATCCAAGACTCCTGTGCATTACAGGAACTACTTAAGATGGTTGTGGGAATAGCTATCAAAGGTAGAAGCAAACAAGATGATACCTGACTTATTTTGTACTGTTTCAGCAGGGATAATAGAATAAGGCATTTATTTTTATATACTCATCCACATCAGAAAGAGAGTCAGTGTTTGATTCACATACATGAGAAAGCAATATAAAATAAACTAAAGAAAAATTTTTTAAGACATCAGAAGATTGGAATAAATTAAAGATACTGATTTATATTCAAAAAAGTTGAAAACAATGATTAGTTACAGTATATATATATGTGCTATTATATGGTTTTTAGTGCTATGAAAAATACTACGTCTCTCTTGGCAAACTTTCCCCTTTTTGCTGCCCTAGTCATGATACGTTAACACAGGCAATTGTGCAATACAAGTCAAAGAAATAAAAATTTGTTATCTGCTTTGATACAGGAAAATACGTGTAACACTCTTTATGTTATTTTCAAATGAAATTTTTTTTACAAAACACTGTAAAATGAAGTAGTTTCATTAAAAGCAGCAAAAATTTATACAATCCAAAAGTCAGCATTTATTTTTATGAGGGGATGTGCTATCAGAAAAAACAATGAATTATTCAAAGCTATTATGACTTCTGATAAACTGCATTCTCAAGGAATGCAGATCACAGCAAATCTACATCTGCCATATACCTGACAACTGTCACTGCCTACTGTTGAAATTCTACTGTAGAAGTTCAGTCTTCTATCTGTGTAAATAAGGTCTCCTACAATATGATGTTTACCTGCATCTTCTTACCACTGTATCTGTCAAGAACTCAAGAAAATATGGTACTTGGCATCCTGAAACTGGCACACATTTTACCGCAACCTCCTAAAACCTAGTAAAAGATGAGTGATCTGGGAATGACACCCATGTTCAATAATACATGTAATAGTTCACAGGATTGCACCCCTTGTCAAGATCAAGCATTCAACTACATTATTTATGTGCTTTTCTAAAACTTTGATTGAAGTATATTGAGGTAGCTGCACAGTTTCATCTGCACAGAATTTACTGTTTCTAGTCTAGACCTAAGATGAATTATACTTTGAAGGTTCCTAACAGTGATCCAAATAGTTTAATGTTTGGATTATGAGAGTTCTAGCTGACCAAAGCTATCATATACACCCATCAAGCTTTAAATTCATTGCCAAGTTTTCAGTAAAAGACCCATATTTGTCTGTAGTGTTACTGAGGTCTACTGTTAATAAGATTGAGAATCTGCAGTCACAGATGCTTGATTCATGAAATAATTTGATGTTCACCATGTATTGAGAACAATTATGAACTATACTAGATAGAAGCATTTAAGGTAATGGATTTTTTTATATAAAACGAACACTAGAGTGTTCTCAGCATGCTTCATCTCATTTTTTCTTCATCAAGTCCTTTCCAGTTTTGGAAAAAAAAAAAAAATTACAGTGTTTGAAAAAGAATCTGTTTAGTTTTAGTATTTGGTCTTAGCAAAAATATGCACTGAGATTGCCAAGCAGGTTCATTGCCAAAGATTTCCCTCCTCAAGTCTCTATCTTCATTGTTACGACAGACATAAAAACACGTGTACGCTTCACTTCCTATCACAGATCAGTCTGAAGCATTGTTTATTAATTAAGATTTATTAATGAAATTGAAACTAAAAGATAGGTCTTCCTCATAGTTCACCTCTATCTTCCTAGATAGAACTGTTTAAAAAATGCACATGATCAAAATCTATAATGAAATTTATCAATTAACTAAACTGCCAAAGGTTTAACTCCCTATTTAAACTAACTACGCATGCTGCATATTTATTTTTTTTTAGAAAAGCATTCAAAACTTTATAATATATATACTAAAATGTAACACTAATATTCATTATTGGACAGAGGGAAAAGGCTACTTCACAGCAGAACTGTAAGAAACAGTAGAGAATTGGTACCATTTTTGATGATATATGAAGGTTATTAAATAAACTCATATTTAAAGAATTACTCTTTCTCAGATGGCACATATCAGATTATTCATTTACACAAACCTTTTCAAGACGCTTTCTAAAGCTAAATTCCATATATATTTGCAACACAGGCCACTTGAAAGTATATTGACAGCACCTTAAACATAGTAATCCTTTGCTTTCACTTATGGAGAATTTCCTTAATTTTTTTTGATATATTAGATTTCATCATTACCCCTTTCTGATTTACAATAACAGAGAAATAACCTAAAATTAAACAGCAGTGGTTGATAATAAAAAAACCCCACCCAAAATAAAAATGGCACCTGTCACTGAACTGGATAAACTTTTGAAGGACTGTTCTACTCCACCCAAGTTTTCTTACTATGGTGTCCACACTAGAATGAAAGTGTCTTTAAATATGCAATAAGCAGTGCCTATATGTTTTTCATGTGTTCACTTCAAACCTATCATGGCATCATGACAACTACTGGCCATGTAATGTCCTGCTTTGGGTTTTTTTTCTACTTTGATTTAAAAGGTCAAGTTTAAAAAAGATCCTTTCTGATAAATTCTGAAGGATGTGAGGTCTCTGGCATCCCAAATCCTACTGATTGTTACATAAATAAGGCATCTGGATTTGAAATCAATTATAAAACTATGAAAATTAACTTCCGAACCTTTGCTGAGGTTGGTATTCAGAGGCTTAGTCTGACAATGATTTCAGGAGAACATAACTGATCTCTTTTTTTTCTCAGATGTCACAGTCATCAACTAGATTGCAAAGATTGCCTAGAGGCCTAAACAGCAAAAAGCTCACATTGCTTATGTCAGATAAAATAACAGTTTCTGTGGATCAGATGCTCCATTTTTCTAGGGCACACACAGTAGTTGGGACTTGACAGCAACAATGGAGAAAGCAGCCTAAAACCAATTAAGAAAAATAGGAAGGGGAAAGAAGAAAGGAAAGAACGAGGTGAATGTTTTTCCTCCACTTATTTCCATATCTTTACAAAACTTTACAAGGATATATTCTATTTGTTCTTTTTCCTGCTCTTACTGAAGGAGCTGGAAAAGTTTTCCATGTTGCACCTAACTTTAGCCAAATGCAAACTTCCTGACTTTTTGCTGTTCCATAGTTCCTCTGTTACAGTCCCCTACGTATCTTCTAACATTACCTTAAATTGGTGGCCACAGGCAAAACCATACACAAAGAAAAAAGCATAGGTTAGGAGGAAGTCAGATAGTCCCTTGATACCACTGACAGCTTTGAAATGACAACACTGTCAATTTATTAAACAACTTTGTCCTTTCTGTTTCCAGGAGCTACGTACAATGAATAGTTAATTATCTACTAGGTCTGATTTCTACATTATCATGGAACACTGTAGATGTAGGTAGGTCATTTATGAGAGAACAATACCATGACAGAAATGACACGATGCCACCCTTTGGAAAATTTTTCTTCATTCTGAAAACCAACATGGAAAACTTCCTCACATAGAAATGATACTTTTTTGAAAGCAAAAGAGACAAAGAAGTTAGAGCAGATTGCATAGACCATGTCCAGTTTGGTTTTTAGTATCTTGAAAGACAAAACTCCCACAGACTGTCTGGGAAACCTGCTGAGTATGCACTGTTGTCTAGGTCCTCAATGAAGACATTAAACACCCCTGGCCCTAGTAATGGACCATTTTGTACTTCAGCAGTGATGGACCTCCAGCAAACTGAGTATCTTTACAAGGTTTTAACGTTCAGTTCAACAGCAGGTTGAAACAGCTAACATGGAGTCACTAAGGGTAAATCATGTACAGAGTTTTTACCTTTATTCATCCCAAAATGAAATGTGGAAATTTTTCTGAACTCCAGAAATACAAAAAATCACGACCAAAATCTACTACTACAAGGGTAGCACCAAACTGTTTGCCACTGGCACATGTGCACATACACACACCCATACAGACACAACGAAGCTGGTAAAGCTTTAGACTGCAAGGTATCTAACATCATAAATTTGCATTCTACTTAAAAATTATTTCATCAAAAATTAACGGATTTCATTAGGTTTACTCTAAAAGAAGGAAAAGTTCACTCACAGAAACAAAAACATGCAAAGTGCAAGTCCATGGAATACCTGATAATTAAGCCATACTTACACTATAAGGTGTCAAAAGCAACATTCTAAGAGTCTACATGGTACAGATATGTACATATTGCAGCATTAAACATTGCCCACTATTTATCTGCTGGCAACTTTTTTCTTCAGTCTGTCTTTGTTGGGCCTACTTGTGATTATTTTGCCTTAAAATAATCCAAACAAACAAACAAAACCCCACAGCCTCATTGGCTTGCAGAAATCAAGCTGTTATGTTTATTATTGCTATATTTAGGCATATAGAAACCTGTATTTTCATACAATCCCAGGATAAGAGGAAATCTCTTTCCTGTTACATGCTGATTTCTGTATTTGCGCACATATAAATCATTGTAATATTTTCTAGATAAAATATTTGGATGGATTGTATAATTTTTTAAAGATATAGCTTTCTTGTTTTACAAGCATTTACCAAACTGCGTCTGTCCATCTCTAAGGATGTACGAAATTGTATTGAACTGAAAGCTATGAAAATCATTTAGGAGTATGCAGCAACTTTAAAACTTTAACACGTCTTTCACATTGAGATTGATATTTTAATTTTCTTTTGCAGGTAATAAACTAAGATTGATGGATTTTATTTTTAGTGTGTTTACTTTTATTATGTAATAAATGTCTTGCTGTTGGTTATAAGACCATAAAAGTCAATATCGTACAAACAATGCCAGAAAACTCTCAAGTGCAAAAGCAATCTGAAGTTAAAGCTTCAACTTTCTATTTCTTCATACCTATGTCGCCTCAGATGTACTACACACTCTCCTAGATGAACAGAGAACAGTGAGCTATATTTCGAGTTTTTAGATCTCTCTTCTTGAAAGAGGAGGAGAACAAGTGGAGCATGACAGTCAAGGCCAAAGCTATAAAAAGAATTTCAAGCTGTGTGAAATTTATAAATGGAAACTTTTCCAGCTATCAGAGATCAAAAGTAACTAGTCATTGTCTTTAAAATATCAAAATAATGCCCTTCCGTCTCCTCTAAAAAGTTCAGTGTATTCTGTGGTCTGTCTTCCAGTTTGCCAGTATGATTATCACAAGTGTGTGTAGTATCTGCCCTTCTCATTCTGAGAAAGATTGTGATGACCTTCTGCAATGAAGGAACTCCTGTTTTCTCAACTGTCCTTCCACAGAATTACTTCCAAATTGTCAGCAAGAAAAACGTAACTTGAAGACAACCTCTAGCTCATCACTTCATGTATGATAACAAATAAACCCAAGAAAATATCTTTTTTAATGTGACCACTTTTGAGAATCCCATTAGACAAAAGACATACACTCATAAAAAAACTTCACGGGGAAGAAAGGATTCCCAAATTAATTGGTTTTATGTGTATCTCACAATACGCAACACATTTTCTATTTACTCGGACAAGGTGAGGCAGAGATCACTCTGTAAAACAGCAAATTCTGTCACCAGACCTTTGTTTACAACAGAACAATAAGATTTTCTGTTGCTTATTTTCAGTGCTGCCTTGCGCTGTCCTCTTGTTTCTTACAGTGGCTTACACAACCAATCTATCAATAATTGCAGAGAACTGATCAGACTTTGAAAAGAAAAAAAATCCCTCCAACACATACGTAATGGCATGTTTAGCAGGATGTCTAAGCCAAGTAACACAGCTGAGGTGCTGGTTAGCTGCAGGGTGGGAATAAGAATGCAGAGCAGCAAGAAGAAAACAAGTTCATATACCAAAATGAACCACAATTATGAAACCAGGATCTAAAGTTTCTTAATGACACCTGCTTTCTATAAGGTAACATCCTTGTGTGGTAGGTAGAACAAAAACCTGGTGAAAGGGATCATGCACAGAAAGGAGGAGGAAGAGAAACAAGTAAGTAAAGAGGGGCAAACCCCTACAGAAGCAATTTCACATAATGTTGTTTGTGGCATTCTAATTAATCAGAAAAAGGGGATTTTAGGGACTAAATAAACAGAAGCTTAAATTGGTTTTGGTTTTGTTTTGTTTGTTTTTTTTCCTAAACTTTCCTCCTCTGTAAAATGCAACGGCCTCTTCAGAACTTCAGGAATCTCTGTCATGTAGGTATGTATTTTAGCACTTATTTTTTAGGTGGCAACGTGATATTTCTAGAGAAGCGATCTCTAGTTTATCACACAAATCCATCCTAAACTGTTTCTTGGTTTGGGTTTGTTGGGTTTTTTTTTAGTAGTCAGTTTTCACACAAGAAACTTTAAAAGCTTGAATTATGCCAGGCTGATATCTCTGTACATTCATTACATGTGAGCACTCCGCTAAAAATCCTGCTGCACTGATGGGATAAGGAAGAAGGGGTGTAGAAAAAAAAAGTTATTTAAATCCATTGCAAACCTAAATTAAGTATTCTGCTTGTTAAAAATGCTTCATTTTGTTTCCATTCTATATTAAAAAATGAGTGGAAAAGTAGCATGATATCCCTTTAACATGATTCAGAAAAAGGAAATAAAAAGATTAAACCACAAATGTCACAGGTTCAAGTCTTTTTATGATGACCTGTGGTTGTTTCCAGGATAAGAATGAGACTGCTAAGAGTGCAACCTATAAACATGGTTTACTAAGTAATAAATTTGCAAGGAACTGGACAGTGGTAGCGAGTGGACAGATTTCTCTAGACATTTCCTCTGAAATGCTTAGTGTAAAATTCCATTGAAATTTCTAAAGCACTTTGCTCCTAAGGCTTGAATTTGATTTACATTAGATCTGGGATTCTTAATCAGTGAATCAATTTCCTATCCTGTCATTACAAATCATAACTTTCCTTCCTTTTTTTTTAAAATCTCATTTTTTAAAAAACTCATTTTGCATAACTGGCATTTCAGAGTCCACACAAATAACATTCTCCACCCCACTGAAGTCTAGATTAGTCCAATTGTAGTTTATGTGTTCAGTAATTGTGTAATCAGAACTTACTCTGTAGAGGACTAGCTCTCAGGACCATTGGGATCTGGAGATGACACTAGATTCTCATCTACTTCATCTTACCAGATTGTGTCTATAACTGATACTTGCAGACAGACCCTATTAAAAATTGTCCATGTGTTCTCCAACTCTGTAATTCTTTTGGAACACCAACACCACCAATGTGGTAAAAAATAAAACAAAACAAAGAAGAAACTCAGTAGTTCTTCATAATGTTTTTATGTAGTATGACATTCTGTCCACTTTGGTTGCCATTGCCTATTTAACCCTAAGCTCAAAACAGCACATAGAACACCAAAACATATTTTCATCCACCTCAGTTTTATCACAATCTTGACAACAAAATTAGTATTGTGACTATTTGAACAATGAAGCCATCTGTGAGGCTGATTCCATATCAAAGGAAGTTTACTGCAATACTTGTTCAATGTGCAGCTAAAGGAGATTATCTGCTATTATTTGTCTAAAAAGATTATTTACTGGAAGCAATAGAAGATAGTTCAATAACGAAATTGTCCTAGAATTCATTAATTCCATGTTTGTTTCTGTACTACAAGTGTGCAAGGGGGTAAGGGTGATCTGTAAATCTTAAAAAACACCCTTCTCAAAACCCCAGAAGACACCGTATTTCACTGGACACCATTTTGAACTTGCAGAGACTTCACATACCTGTCAGTCACTAGATCAGGATAAGCAGACATGCTGACTACACTATACACTAACACTGAACAGACCTGAGGCCAGCTGGCACATTATTAATGAACTTCCTGAGCCTGCAGAACAGGATGGCTGCATGCAGACGGCCTGTTTGGAACAGTCAGCTGTCAACTTCTGAATCATTACTAAGAATTATTCAGGAAAGTGCTACTTGGCCTAAACAAAACTCACCCTGTGATCCATCTAACAACATATGGATGGCTGTTAATGCCCCTGCCCACATTCTGACAGGGGGTAATACTCTGGTGTAGGCAGACACTGGGACTGTATTGACTGTTCACTCATCTGAGACAAAGAAAAGAAAAAGTATCAGCAGCTACTATGGTAGATGGAACAACTTCTGGATGGCTATGTGGTCACTCTTTCATCCCTTTGCTGTCCCTCAGAGAACATTTCACTCCTGTTTTGCTTTTTAATAATTCTATGATACATCCCACAGTGTATAGAAAGAAGCACTAAGATCATTTTTCCCTTTACAATGATTATTTCAAGGTTGAAATCATAAAATTCTCTGCTGTCATCTCTGATGGAACTTCTCACATACAACCAAGGAGGTTTTTGGGTTTGTTTTCAACATGTAATTATCCTCACCTGCTTGGATATAAAAACAAAAGAAAATTAAAAATCATATAAAATATAACACCACAGGATATGAAAGAATGAAGTAAAGATAAAATCTGCACTGTACTGATAGCAAGGATCATATCTACGCAAATTCAAAAGACTTAAATAGATCAAAGTTGGATTTTTTCCCTAAGGCTTTCATACAACTCTGTTGCCTGGAGATTTTAGCCTGTTGAAAAGCTACCTGTGGCCTTGTAGGGGTTTTTAAAGTTTGAAAGGCACCAGTTCTTGCTGCATTGTCCCTTTAAGGTGTAGCCTGACACATCAACTTGCTTCACATATACCCTGGGAGACAAAGTGATTTTATTTATCTGTCGGCTAATACTAACCTATTAAATTTTCTCCCCAAAAAGCAGTTCTCTAACCTGCCAGCTGTTAAATGACAGAGAACTGAAAGCTTTATGTTCATTCAGTAATCACAGCAGCTCTTTTTCACTAAACCAGTTTTTCATTTACAAAGAGCTCGTCAAGGTGATGGGTAACATCTTAAGAGACAAACATGCTGTGCCTTCATCATTCGTCTACATTTTTAATGTGGTTCCAAGGCTGGCTGTGAAATACCTCCCAACAATATAAGAAGTCTTTATGAAACCCACAAAATACTTCAAATTATTAAGTGCCACTTCAGTATCTCCAATGCGTGGCATTTGTGGGTATTAGAGATCTTCATGGTTTCTGACAGTTGGAAAATCAGGTTTAGAGTTTGTTGGAACATAAGTTGGTTGCTGAAGCAATACAAGTAATGCTAATAATGTAAGAATTACTACACATTGAATCTCTCTTCAAAATATTTACTCTAAGAGCTAAAAAACCAGTTTATTAAATGTCTTTTGAAAAACCTATTCCTATGGAACATAAGCAATGTCATAGCAGTTTTAAAAAATGTGCCTTACACAAGTGGATAACAGCAGAGATATTTGTCTTGGTCTTATGTGACACACCAAAATCTAAAGGAAAATTCCATAATTTCAATTTCAGATATGCAATGATCCTACAGGCAAAATTAAGCAGCATGGAATAGCTTATTTGAAAACAAAGCATTTTGAGTCTTTGTATATCACAATTACTAATCTTTTTCTCAAAACACTGAGGGGTAGCCTCTGTATCTAATAGGATGAAATATAGAAAACTCATGGATTTGTCTTTTATTTGAAGAAAGTGATTAATAATGCAGTCATACTTCTCCTCATGCTTATCTTTAATCATAAATGTTTACTCAAAGAATTCACACTCAGAAATTAAAATTATATACAGACTAATGTTTAAATCCAAGAAATAAAAATTTTAAAGAAATAAAATTGTTGAAAAAGTAATTCTTAAGAATCAAGGGAGGCATTTTTCTTTCAGTATTTTGCTTTATCAAAGTACTACTAATACTGATGGTCTTCATGAAAAAGGATCTCGTTATGAAAGATACAGACTCCTTTTGGGCAAAGTACGTTTGACATTTTCACGTGTAAATGAAATACAAATGGACAGAGAAGCTGGTCATAAAGATTGCACTAGAATCAATGTACTTCAGGGTAGAGTTGTGCAGTCAAAGTATTTTTTTTCAACTGATCCCACACGCCCCCAGATAAAGGTGATTTAACACTACAGAGTTTTAAAGTTTCTGTCATAATGGAGTTTGGACATTTACAAAGAAAATATTATTTAAAAGCTCTTCAGGGCAGCTAAACTCAGTTATGGGCACAGACTCCAACCCCTCCAACCAGCACGCTGCCCAGCAACAGACAGGTTTCAGGTGTTGGTGTAGGGGCTCCAAGACCATCCCCACCAGAAAGGCTGGCTGCTGGGGCTCAGGGCCAAGGGCTGTCCCTTTTTCTTGGAGGCTTTTCCACAGAGCTTCCGTCAGCACTGCTGATATCCCAGCCTTGCCCTGGCTCTGTCCCCATCCCCACGGCCCTGTCCACCCACACCCGGGCTGGGCCTGTCCCAGGACACCACCCTTAGCCCTGTCCTGCTCCCCCAGGTCCTCGCTGGTGAGACCCCTGCCCTGGCCATCCCCGCAGCATAGATGGCCCTTGCTGCTCCCTCATATCCACAGTAAAAGTCTTAGGAATACATAAAATTGAAAATTGTCTTGATTTCATTTCTAGAAGAACTTGAGAATGTTTGTTCTATTTCAAGACAAGGCAGGTTGCTTCTTAGAGCCAGGGTGTTGGTTTTTATGTAACATTAGGGTAATGTCAGCAATTCAATCTATAGCTTTCACACTTGAAAAACTTTGAAGATACAAATTATGAGATATAAATCCAAAGAAAAGCTTAGGTTTACAGAGCTTAAATATTTCTGTATGCAGCTCACACACACCTGGACTATGGGTCTGCATATGGAAAAGGAAAAAAACAAAAAACTAAAAAAATCCACATTTTCAGGCACTGTTTGTGGCTTCTAGCATTTCTCGTGTCATTCATTAAATCATAATAGAAAGCATTCGCTACTTTTCCTACCAAAGTGAGAAAAACATCATTCTAGAATGAAGGAAGTAAGGCATATGGAAACAAGTAGTACCTTTCATTTGATCAGCTTGTATAAACAGAAAGCATAAGGCTTGCTCAGCAAGATCCTGACCTGAAAAAGGGCTTCATATCCAAAATTTATGTATCTTCTCAATTCTGACATAGTTTAATTACTTAGTTTAACTGCTGCCCACAAATTTTGCCTGGATTTTATCCATTGACTATCACAAGTACAACAATGCTGCCACCATGACATATTTGGTATTTAATTTTTTAGACATCATGCAAAGGTAAATTTACTTCCCCATAAGCACACACACACTTTTTTTGGAAGCATGACACTCAAGGCATAATCAAGTCCATATGTAAATTAGAATGAGAAAAAATATTCATAACACAGTGATGACAATTTTTACAACACTATGAAAATAAATATGGAAGGAGATGTTGTTAGACTATTCAGAAAAACATATATACCTTGTGTCAATCAGACACCACATATCAACTGCAACGGCATATAGAAAGAGCTAAAAATTACACTAATGTTAAATGAAATGGTTAGCATGTAAGCAATACTTTAAACCAAGTTTTTCTTAACCTCAGTTATAATTGGCACTTTTTTTACCTTTAATTTCACCATGGTTTTGAGATGTCTTTGAGTATTTGTATATCAGTTTTACTAACAGTTGCAGAGGATATAGGCAAACAGATGATTTGACTTATCTTCTGCAGATACTTATCTTATGCAAATAACACATGATGGAACCAATGTGTAGTATTTCAGGGGATAAGATTAATTTTGTAAAAATCAAACCTCTTTTTCGGTTGTCAAACAGAAGGATTGTTCCTCTCAAGCACAACAGTGAATGAATAATAAAGAAAGTCTCCTGAGTAGCTGTAAGGAAGAGCTCAGTATAACTCAGATGTTTTTTACAGCTAAATGAGGATCCTTTTTTCTTTTAAATCCAAATAACCAGTGGACAGATTCATTGTTTGCAGGTTCCATTACAAGCTGGGCATAGATGTAAACAACAGTGATAAAAAAGAAATTTTTTTTCTTTCCTTCTTTTGAATATAAACTGTATAGGATCTTCTTGGGCTGACTTTTCTCAAGACAGCAACTTGGTAGATCCTGTTTACTCTTTATAAAATGGAGAATTAACTTAGCTCTTCCTGTGTTTTACATGGCATTAAATAACATAGGAAACTTGAGATTTCTTCTAGCACTGCACAAAGTAACCTTACTGTTTTAAAATATACTGTAAAGTTTAAAATGCATTTGATGGCTTAAGTATTCAGAAGAGGAAAGCTCCTTTACTCATCAGTTTTACAGCTCCAAGCAGGGCAGTGCTGCAAAAGAGATACTTTGTCATTCCTCGCCCTTCATAACAGGCCGATTCCTCTGCTGTTGGGGGACAAAGACGTATGAGCTTTTGCGGTGTACAAGGCCAGAGACAATTTTACAGGGATGGAAAAGGTGGACAGTTTTCTCTCTTACTGATCACTATTTACAGGTTTTAATTGCAAAATGTTACTTTGGTAACTAATTTCTTCCAAGACCTCTTACCTTCTTATTTAAGAAAATAAGGAACCATACAAACAAAAAATAGAAGTGAAGCAAAAACCTCAAAAGACTTATGATAGTGCCCATTAATTATTTAAGTTAAGCACAAATCTAAAAGTTTTTTGAAGGTCCCTTTTAAAGATTAGTGCTGAAATTTAATAACCCTGAAACATTTTTATTGTTCACTGCATTTCATTAGAATTAGTGTAGAACAAGTGTCCAAGCCACAAGAGGTCTCACCCACAGCCAGATGCTCATAAAGTTTGAGAGCTGCGAGTTCAAGCTTTCATAGTATTAGTTTTCCCCTCCATTTGTCTGCCTGGTTGTCATGGTTCAGGAATGTTACTTCCCAATTTAGTACCTCCCCCACCACTGAGACTTCAAACGCACACACCACTCACTCTCTCCTCGGCTCCCCACAGGTCTCTCCACAGAGAGGAGAAAGATAAAGGTGAGTTCTTCTTACTCTCATTTATTGCAGTGTGCTAAGAAATGTGATGTCCCTTGTGCATAAAGTGAGTTGAGGTTGAAAACAGTACTATCATTTTTAAATGATAACAAGAGAGAAGAAAATTCAACAGCAGTAAGGGTTACCACAGCAGCAGTGGCAAGAGGTGATGCAACATAGCTCTGCAATCTAATCAAGCCCAATATGAAAGAAAGAAATGGAGCTCAGTGCAAGATTATATGCATCATGACCAACATTAAGACAATGTAATAAACACGAAAACTAAGTTCTAGTACTTCAGTGAGTTTTAGCTGACTGTAAACATCATACATTGTTTCAATGTAGTCTTGTGTCTATAAACTACTATTGTCTGTCCATATAATTACTCATGCATATTCATATGCATAGTCACTAAGGAAATTTTCACAGGAGTTTAGAAGGAACCCTAATGGTCTTTTAAGATATTTGCAATCTCGGGCCCATATTCACAAGGGGAGGAATGGGGGTGACACAGTGGATAAGACACAGGGGACACCACAGAATCAGCAAAAAACCCCAAAACAAAACACTTTTTCTTAGTAGCAAAACTTGAGTTCTGAGAATATCTAGCCCTTTGGAGAACTTGTAGATTTTGTCAGGAGCTTTTATCAGGAAAATATAGGTTCAACTACAGGATTTTTAAACTCTTCCAAAAATAAGAAAAACAGGAAATCAGGAGACTTTTATATGTTTTATATCATATATCGCAGGTGACCTTAAAATTTCGTGTAATAAAGTACCAAGTTTATGTAGTTGCTCTAGTTGAACCCAACAACTTGTATAGTAAAATGAAACTCCCAGAAATGGAGAGACATCTTGTAAGAGCCGTAAAGCATACTGCCATTTTACTCCAGTGGTTAATCATCCCTTTAGTTAAAATGTGTATCTAATTTTGTACTTGCAATTTTAATTATATTCTCCAGCTACTCTTTCTTGCTGAGGTTCTGCTAGCATAAAAATGCTTGGTTTTCTTCTCTCTGAAGGTACATGTACTTTCTAATCAAATCATTCCGTCAGATGCATCTGCAGTTGAAGGGATTGACAATTTATTTTCCCCAAATTCAATTCAGCAATAAAATACCATTTCTCACTTTCAATTTTTGGTGTCATTTTCTTTCCTCCTTCCCATTCCCACTTGTTATCTTCCCCAAAAAGAAAAAAAAAGGCAAGAGAGCAAGAGGAGCAAGATCGAGCTTTTGCATTTTTCTTTCTTGGGAACTCACATACTGTGTATCATATATGCTCATTTACTTACAAAAGATAGGCTTTAGCCCAGATAGATGTAAGCATCAGAGGTGGAGGAAGATTGGAAGAAAATTATCAGAATATTCTTACAATTGCAAATTCATACTAAAGTAAACAGAGAGAATTTTTTGAAGATTTCATATTTTTTCTACACCTTTGAAAGTTAAACACCTGTAACTGCCATTCTGAACAATGACCCCTGCAGTTCATTGGGAATATGGCCTACAGCTGCTGAATTTCTAGTCAAAAATCTTACCGTGCTTTAAAATGGGGCTTGTAATTGGTTTTCCTGAAATGCAGAAAGCAGCACAACACAGCCTGCAGTATAATACTGCTAACAGCTAACACAGGATTTGAAATAACTGGCTATGAATGGAAAATGCAATTCTCAATAAAGCTAGTATCAAAAAAGCTAGTATCGGTAAGTATAAATGAAGTGTAAGCTCATTGTTATTTTCAAGGAAAAATGTTGAAAGTGTTTAAAGTCAGAAAAAAGTCAGCTAGGGATTCTGACACATCAGAATAGTGTCATTTTAGAGATGGATACTGACTGAAGACTGATCAACATAATTTATGCCTATTTTCTATCTTGACAAAAAGTCTAGATAGATAAAATTCATCAGCAATCATTTTGTATTCCTCCTAAGCATGTGGGAAATAAGTGCAAGGCATTAGTTCCCTTGTTTCTGAGTCCTAAATACAGCAAAATACTCAGAGGATATACATCTGAAAATAATTAAATTCCTTGTTCCTCATGCCTCTGAGGATTTGGAAAGGAGGTAATTTATCCATCTCAGGAAGAAAAACATTCCTCCAGGCTTCTGATGATACAACTTCTTGGTGTCATTATTATTTAGAGAGCATTTTTAATGCTGTTACTATTATTAATATTAAAAACACCCAACGAAATATTCCTGAGAATAGTCTTTTAGAATACATTACTAAATTCAAGTAAAATTGACAGAAAAGAAAAAACATATACTACTATGCTAAAGAGAATAATTGTGGTATGAAATTTAATTGGATATCTGATATTTTATATGCAAACTGATAAGCTTACATTGTACATTTCTTTATTAAAAGTAATGTATATTATAAATAAATGTACATATTTTATATATCATAATATAATTTCCATACTTTATTAGAAAGCTCTTTTCCTTTACTGATACCAAGATCAGACAGAATGACAGTAAAGACCTACGCAAAATTAGAACTTTACAAGAGACAGTTAGAAGCAAGAAATACATCCCAGTGAGGACTCCCTTCCGTACACTTATCATTCTGCACTAAAGGTTGCCTGTTCCATCAAAATCTTTCTAGCATAATTTCTTAAACATTCTGATACTGCTATATAATACCCCAAAGTGAAATCTTAATACAAAGGCAAATATTCCACTGAGTTCAATGAGAAAAAAGATTTAATGCAGGGTATTTCACTCTGCAACAGCATTACTTGACAGTTCTACCATCTACAGAGAAGTCCCTTTGCATTCTACCAGAACATCCAATTAAGCTATGAAAAACAAAAAGTTTCACTGTAGTTCTTGTAATCTAAAAGAGATGATTAAGTAGTTTCTGAGGCATGCAGAAGAACAAATTAGCAAAAGAAAAGGATGTTAACAAGGCAAACATTATACAGATAGAGCACAAGCCACGTATCTAGCTAGGATTTGATCTAAGTGCTCAGCAGATTATAATTATTGTTAAAAAGCCATATACATTTCCAATGTTAAAAGCTGATGTAGTATTGTTAGCTTTAAAGTAAAAGAAGAATCTACTGTAGGAAAAAAAAAAAGTCATTAAGGAGCATCCCAACACACATACTTTTACTTCAAAATCATTTCAAAATAAGTCAATTAAAGACATGATTAGAACAAAAATAACTGCACAGTATTTTTTCCTGAAGACATGATACCATTGAAATGAATGGGTATTTCCTGTGTGTACTAGTTTTGATTTGCATAGTTAATTTTTTTCAAGGTAGCTTGTATGGGGCTGTTTTGAGTTTGTGCTGAAAACAGTGTTGATAACACAGGGATGTTTTAGCTATTGCTGAGCAGCATTTACACACAGTCAAGGCCTTTTCTGCTTCTCACACTACAGCAGTGAGGCTGGGGGTACATAAAAAGTTGGGAGGGGACACAGCCAGGACAGCTGACCTCAACTGACCCGAGGGATATTCCACACCATATGGCACCATGTTAACCATACAAAGAGGAGGAAAGAAAAAGATAGGGGGAGGGAATGTCCAGAGTGATGGTGTTTGTCTTCCCAAGTCACTGTTACACGTATGAGGCTCTGCTCTCCTGGAGATGACTGAACACCTACCTCTCCCTGGGAAGCCGTGCATGAATTCCTGACTTTGCTTTCTTCTGTGAACCTTTTGCTTTCCCTATTAAACTGTCATTACCTCTACCCATGACTTTTCTCACTTGTACTCTTCCAGTTCTTTTGTCCATGCCACTGTGGTGAGCGATCAAGTGGCTGTCTGGGGCTCAGCATCTGGTTGGGCCTAAGCCACAACAAGGTGCCATGCATGAAGTTTACTCTGACTTGTTTTCTCCATCAGCAAAATGGAGCTGGCCCAAGCATAGATACTTTTGGTTTGGTTTAAATTTCTCCATGATAGAATAGATATTTCTCATCATGTCATTTCTTATCAGCGCATGGTATTACCCTGCTTTTGATCTCTCAGAGCATCACCTTAGACCTCCCAAATTAACTTACATGTAGTAAACCCAGGAACAAACATACAATTCCTAAAGGATCTCTCTCACTAAGGAAGAATTAACAAAACTGAAGCTAGGCCCATAGTAATTGCATGGAAGGCTATGTTAAAAACTGAAGAGAAATTTGTGGAATTACATATGCTTTTGGAAAAGGCAGTCAGATTCCACAAGGTGTCTAGCTATAGTAAATCCTTCAGGGCTTACTAGAGGGCTAGTTGCATTAAAGAATTTTTATTAAATAACTAAGAGCCTTTCACAGTTGAAGTCTTACACAAGTTTTGCTTGGGCTTGACTTTATTAATTATTTGATTTTACTTATGTGCTTTTGTTCATATTAAAATGTGTTACATGGCAATTTCCTTTACATCACAGTATATTTATACAGGGAAATATTGAATATTCTGGTATTAGAATAGGTTCAAATGTAAATTTTATGAACATGCAAACTATGTAATACTTACTATTTAGTCATGAAATCAAATGAAAAATGCAATACATCCTAGTGATAAAAAATTGTTTTGCTTACCAATACAGTCTCTTAACTTCACAGTATAACCCCACTATTTATAAAATGTGAATTGTGCTTGAAATGAAAACACCTTTCTATAAGCACCAGCTTGCAGCTACAACCCCATTTGCTTCTCTGAACTGCAGTTTATAACATTTTCAAAACAGGAAAAGGATAAGTAGGGATTCTTATTTCTGTTGTTTGCACTGAATCTAGCTGAAAACAGATAGACTGCAAGTTGTTCTGCAACAATTGCTCTTAGCACAAACCTTTAACAAAACCAGGAATGCTTTGCATGACAATACTGCTTGTTTGATGGCACAGTTTTATATCAGGCATGAGTGTTATTACCATTATTACTACTCTACTGTGCCATGAGAAAGAACACTGCTTGGATTGAGTGCTGTAGTAGCTTCCTGGCTGTCTTGAAACAGGATTAAGACAGTACTACCAACAATCAGGAAAAGGAATATACCTTGTGAAATAACTTATTTTTAAAGATAAAATTCACTAGTTACCTCTGTGATTGATTTTAAAGTCCTGTTAGAGCTATTAAACGCATATTTTCATATATGTACACAATTGCTCCATATAAGCAGCCCGGCATCTTTCTCCTTCACTTGCCTCTCCTAATGCAGAAACCAGGCATTGTTATACTTATGTCTTTGGACAGGCTGACAAGAATGCTCTAACAATGTCATAGTGCAACAGGGCTCCAAACAAAATGTGTATTTTACTTTATTTTTTTTTAATGAAAACTTTCCTATGAATCTTAGAGAAAGAAATTCTAAAACTACAGAATTTCACTTATCCAGAGAAAGACTCTTCCAGAAAGTTAAATCCCCTCATTTCAAGCCTCTCTTGAGTTGGAATGAACTCAATTTTACTGCCTTACTTAGTCATTTATCCTTTATTGGGATAAGGATAATTGCAGCTTTTCCTGCCCAACCACTGTCACATGGCAGAAGCAAATGCAGAAGTAGTACAAGGAGAAAAGAGACAGCATCAGAAGCATTGCTTTAAAGCACACCTACTTGTGCAGGCTCCTCTTCACTTCTTGGTTGGTTTTAAATTAATTTTTAGAGGCAGGACCAACTGAGCTTCGGACACAGCTGAAATTGCTAACAGCTAATTAGGTAAAGCAGTCTGACCAGCTTCAAACACATATAGCAAGAAGTGAGTTGCACTAGATAATTTTCTTTAGGGTAGCAGATTAACACAGGTGAAGTCACTTCCATTTGAAATAAAAGAGCAAGTCTTGATCACATTTTAGAAAGTTTTTCTTCATTGGGGAGAAGATTCTGCATCCCAGCTGAACTCATTTTTCTCAATCCCCTTTAAATATATGCTGTGTTTTCTCAAGGGGCTATTTTAGATATGTATCCCAACTGCATGTGACTTAAATCTCATACAGAGGTGTTCACTTTTTCTTATACTCTGTCTGGAGTTTAGGATCCAAAAATCTTTCATAACACTAATGACTCCTCCAGAGGATCTAGCCCTGCTCAAAAGGAAGCCCATCTCAGGGAAGTGTTTTGAGAAGCTTCACAACATCTCCACAGACAGGTGTTGCTCCCTCAACTCAGAGCACCTTCTGTTGGCACTGCTACTGCATCCCCCAGAGTCCCAAAACCACGTGGCTCACTTCAGATTACAAATTATTCAAACTCTTAAAGATTTTCCCCTCCGAAGGAATTTTCTCTGATTTGTGTGGGATTAGGGTCTGTCCATTACCCCATTCCACGTTTTTCATTCCTGTCTCCACCAAGGAAACTGATTTAGGTAAGATATTAATAACACTTGGGGAAATTCATAAATTCAACTAATTTTACAGTTATATTCTCAGATCTTGTCTCACACAAGTCTCTCCTGAGTCTCTCTTGAAACCGTTTTAACCTTCAATTTCATTCCTGTAATCTGTTCTTTACTGCCAAGAGACTGGCTCTCTACAAATCCAATCACAGAGACAGCACGTTTGTTTATAGCAAGAGGTTCAAATCAGCACACAGCTCCTCTTTAAAAAGTTTCAGATCAATAGCATTAAATATTGATAAAATTTAAGTGTTTTGTTCACTTAATGGAGCACCAGTGTATTTTAATATTGCAGTTTGTGCTTCTGAGATCGAAAGATCCTTTCCTTGACTGTATATTCACAAATTTCTAATTGCTTATCATAGAGGGAATAGCAGCAGCAGACATGTTTCTTTATTTCTTCCCTCAATATGAAGACCATACAAGAGCATTATACTTTCTTCAGTAGTCAGTGTTTAGGCTTGACATCAGTAATTTAATGTGCCAACCCCACGGCAGCTGGCTCAAATTGTTTCTGTCACAACATGTTTAAAGAGCTCCATGGTCAATCCCGCGCCGATATGAGAACTGTCAGTCATGCAGTGGCATTCTTTGCTGAACAGATGACTGACAACAAGAAGTTCAACTGCTGAAAATGTCAAATCTTCAGGAGGCTACAGCACTATCTTGGTCAGCATATAGATTGTCTTAATGTTTACATTTTCAACATTCAACTAATTTCATTTTATTACAGAATAACACCACATTAATTGAGTGTTTGGACACTTAAAGGTCCAGACAAACAAAACAACCAAGCTTGTAAAAGCTTACAGTATATCTGAATGATCTTAAGAACAAGATAGACCATTTGAAATCCAGTGTAGTTTAATTTCATGATTGTTTCAAACAAGCAAGGTCTTTAATCATTCCAAAAAATGAAACCTATTCCCTGGTTATAGGTTGGACTCCACAGCTTTCATCAAAGTAGTAAAAAGAAATAGATACTTTCTAACCTTCCCATTTACACCTGTTTGAACCAGAATAACCGAACGTTTTTTGTCCTTTCTTCCCTCCCTCTTTTACAATATAAGAAACATATAGTGTTAAAGGATGCTCCAGCATCCTTTTCTGCTCTAAGTTTGCTCCAGCAGCTCCATGACCTGGACCAATTGATACAGCTGCTGCTTTCCCATTTGCAGGCTCAATCAGCAGCAAAGCCAAGTGCATATCCTGTAGGCACGAGCAAAAGATACAACCAGGACCTGCCACAGAGAAGGCACTCGCAGCCCAGCCTAATGCTACCGGGACTCACATAAATGCAGAGACCTCCTCTTGGGCTGGCAAGGAGGTCACACATGTGGGAGTACATATGACACTCTCCCACCCCACTGGTCCCCAGCTCACCAGCTGGTCCAGCCCAGTGGTCGCTGCCAACAGATACATGCCTGTCCCACAGGCATCCAACACCTGCAAGAACCCTCCAATACCTGCACAGACCTTCCACCCACCTGATACCCCTTCCCAGATCTGAGGCTTCTTGGTCACTGGTGAGCTCAGCGTGAAATTTCTGGCAAATACACATGGACACCAGGTGATCATGGACACCTGGATCATCCAGGGTGATACTGACACTCACTGCCCCCTCAGCCAGCACCAAGTACACAGGCTGTGACCCATAATCCCATTCAAGCCATCAGTGCTAAGCCCCTCACTTATTCTGGTCCCTCTCATAGCTGTTTTTTGGAGCACTGCTCCTCCCCAGCCTCTGGAAGACCCCCAGGCCCTCAGTTGCTTGCACTGTAGTACAGGGGCACCTAAACCCTGGTTTGATTCCAGTAGATGGCACTCAGTGCACTCACGCCAGTCCCCCCAGAAGTTGGCACTCACACACGCAAGGTGGAGAGTGAGACCATGAAGAGAGAGAGTTAAGAGACTCTTAAATAAGGCAGGACAGCCTGTGGGGATCTGGCACAGGGCTCAGTCACACAAGTGCACTGACCAGCCCCCAACCCCAGAAGATCAGCTCTTTCATACCCCTCTCTACCTGCCCCAGCTTTGTACCTCCCCTATTCCCTTTCCCTAAATGTTCCTTTGTAAACATTGCATAGTTTCTTGGGCCACCCCTGAATGTCCTAAATCCTCACATTCCTAGTTTTCACCTTCTTCTGAGTCACAAAGTCTAGGTGGCCCTCTCCAAAGCTCTGTCTGCATTTTTTTGACAGTACTTCAATTAGTAGCTCAAGACTTTTGATCTTTGGCATTACCTCGTCTCCTTGAGTTGGGCCTGTGCTCCTGTTTAACACTTCCCCTTTCAGCATCAAAATGATCCTTGATCATATAAGCTCAGTGAAGCAGACACTCCCATCTTCCACATGTCCTTACATACTATACGTAAGTCTTGGTATCTATTTAAAGATTAATGTAAGACCTATCTAGAGCATGAGTTTCTTTTGTGAAGCACTGGAAACACTTTAACCTGTAAGTTGTTATAAAGAGCAGAACCCATTTCTTAGAAATTCTCACTTCTAATGGCTGCTCACTCAAGACCTGTCTTTCAGATTTATTAGCTTCTTCACGTAGTTTAGACATTTTTTTAATCCTTCATTATCTCATAGCTTTATTTTAATACTAATCAGAAAGCATGGGAGAATATTAAGTTAGGAATTAGCTAAGTGCTTTCTAATACTACAAGGGCTGTATATACAAGCAAATTAAGCATGCCAGAACTTATTTTTATGGCCCTTAGGCTAAGTAGCACAATACAAAAGAAGATTCTAACCTCCAAACTGCCTCTGAAGTGCTCTTTTGAACTGTGCCAGGAATTATTTTACTGGAGACAGAAATCACCCGAGGGACCATTGTATCATTCTAACTGTAGAGACAATCAAGACTCAGTACTGAGGTCTCTGCGCTAATTCACTGTTACTGAGATAAGCCCTAGGTGTCCATCTTCAGCCAGTAACTATTTTCTACAAACACAGTCTCTGGACAGTCATCCTACTATACATACCTTATCCTGCCTCACATACATTAAATGTAAAAATAAGTTAAGTAGCACATAATTCAATTTCCTTTTTGAAGTTTATCTTATCACTATGCTTAATCACAGCCAAAGATAGAGGAAAAAAAACCACAGTAAACTTTGCTAATAATAATTTGCTCTATTGTCTAAGTAATGTCTGTGGTTTGAAGTAGCTCTAACATTTGTATAGCTGCAGAATTTCTTTATTTTTGCACAGAGTTCAAGGGAGCTCAATAATTTCTAACCTTTCCCTACCCTTGGAGTATGTCATGTCCTGCCATAAGGTTCACATTAATGCACATTAGTGCAACCGCTATAGTTAAATTAATATATTCACTCAGGGGAAAATAATATAAAGCACTTGGACCAAAAGTAGGAAAGAAGTGCTGTGCAAAATGTCGCTTTATAAAAAGAATTTCCGGGAATCATATAATTTCTTTGCCTAAAGCCAGTTATTGAAATATCTGACTATCACTTCCATCAGCTACACAAAGCTCTTCAGCTCTAATGGAATCTTCAATAAATCATACACTTCAACAATGCACAAACTGCAGTAAGAGAAGTAGGTATTACTGAAATAATAAACTATTTTCAAAAGGCCTCTTCCAGTACCTATTGCATATATCATGATCAATTATGGCACAATAACTCCACTGTCACTTTTAATCGTCTTTTGCTATCACAGCCTAAAAGCCTCAACAGAATCAGCCCACACCATCACTAATTCTTCCCTAGTTTGTTAAAAGACAACCAGTTCAATGAACAAAAGGAGGTAGAGTGCCTAGGTTTGTCCTTATCACCTGATTTAAGTCCCCATGTATGAGATATAACATTATAACATTAAATTAGACTTCCCTCCTTCCTATTTATCATGTCCTTCTTTATGCAGATTTTAAAAGTTTTTTCACCTGCTGACTCACCTGTGCCTGAGGAGGAACAGGGCCTGGAGTGGAGTGAAGGTGGAGGTTCATAGTTTTGGAGGAGCTCATATGCACCTATCGTCTATATTTTGATGTTATGACAAAACTCTGTGATGTTTCTGCTTCTCTTCTATTAAAGTTAATGCCCCCCCCCTTTTTTTTTTAATTTAACAGTGTGCGTGATCTTCTGCTAAGTTAACTCATGATTCCATGCTAAATGATTTGTGACAGACAACACGTTTCATTTCTTTGCTTATGGTTTGAGAAGTCTTTGGGTATTCAGCAGGCTCCTGCATGAAGAAATTGCTGAAGCGTTTTCAAGAAAGTACCAGGCTCAACTGGAAGCAGATTCTAGGGAGCAGAAAAAGATTAGGAGGCAACAGGCAGAAATTACCTGCAGGACAAGTGGGAACTGAGAAACTCTTGAGAAAAGAGGGAAGTAGAATGGAAGAGAGAAGTTGATACTTTTTATTTCCATTTGCTTCACCCCACATATCTGGTTATTGTATTCTAATTTCCTTCTAATAAGCAGACATTCAGAGCTAATAAGCTAAATAGCTTTTTAGTCTAGTCAGTGCTCTTAAGGAAAACCGAGGTGCTTCTGTCTCTAGGCTCTGTCCAGCATATCTGACATGATGTTTCATCACACGTTTCTTCACTGTAAGTAATAATCTTAAGAAAAAACTTCAAATGAGCAATGTTGAAGTAATTAAAGCTTGAAGTATATGCAGGTCTTAAGAGACTGTATCTGAGTTTCTTGGGTTTACATCTTAAAGAACTAAATATTAAACATCTTAATTAGCACACTGCATTTCCTTTACAATCATACACAGCAGGGATCTCTGTTAATTGCTTCTGCACATTTTGTGTATTGCAGTGGCTCAGGCACTGACATACACACATCCATATTGCTAAGCTGTTGAGATGCTCTTCACTAGGGTTTGGGCTGTGGCGCTGCAGCAATCTGGCCCCAGTGTCCGCTCTCTGCAGGACATAGGCAACAAGACTGCAAATTTCCCTTGACTCCAGGACAGGAGCATCCAGGCTGCCTACTGGGACCAGGTCACAGTGTGTGGGATTTCCTGGACTATGCTTTGGCACTGTCCAGGAGAGTGCTCTAACAAAACTATGCCAGGGATCTAGTCACTTAACAGCTTAAGTAACCAAACTCAACTGCCTTGGCAGTATCACCTTTTAACTTAATAGTATAGATGCACTCTTCTTGGACATAGCTCCATGAACGGTGAAAGAAGCTACCCAGCAGGGTAGCTTGTGTGTAAATCGTCTCTGCTGGAGAGCGTGGATTACCGTTTAGCTGTTCATCCTATAAGCCATGTCACGCCACGTGTCCTCGGGGCCCCAGGACGTGCACCTGCCTGATTTATTTGGTGGTATAGACATAGCCTTCAAAGTTCATGAAATTGCTTTTTGCTCTATTTAAATACACATGAAATGGAAGAAATCAAACTGGGCTTTGAAATGTAATATTTTAGATTTTAATGATGAGGAAAAAAATGTAAAATAAGAGTGATAAACATTTCTGAAATCAAGCCAAACACCTCAGATAAATGCAATAGGAATCTGGTGGATTTGACAAATCAGGAGGAACAGAAAATACGTATCTATTCAGGTAAAGCTATTTTTAGTAATCATTGATCACCAAATGAGCATTTCTACAAAGGAAAAAAATCATAGAAATGTATCAATCAGCAGACAATACCTTCTTTAGGCCTATAATTACTTTAAGTGAGAGTTTACTACAGTAGATTCATATGAGATTGTCATTACAAACTAAAACTGATACATCAGCCATCCTAGGAGGAATGGACTGTAAAGTAATCAATATCTTTACTGTTTTAGAACCAAGATGGCACTGGCTCAATTGTAATTATAATCAGAAATTGTTGATGCATGGATGTAAGAAAACTACAACTTGGTAGCGTATACTATGAACAAGTATTAAAAACTTATTTGAAGTAGTGATCCATCATTTGTGTCAAATGTGACAATGCAATCATGCAGTAAAGCCTTATCAGATGCTTCTGATTAAACAGACATGACTGCTGCTGAGTCACACCATTATGTTCCCCTCTATCCCATCTGCTGTTAATAACAGATGCAAATGCCTAAGTAGTGAAGAATTGCAGTAAATATAAATAAGAATAGATGGGTAAGGACATAAAAGCATAAAATCAGCATAAAAGGAAGATAAAAAACAAACAAAACCCCAAAACCAACCAACCAAACAAAAAAAACCCCACACCTGATAAAGCTGTAATGTGAAATGAGCCAGATTATCAGAAAAGATGCCACATTAATAACCTGTTGTAGACATTTACACTGTGTACTCCTTTTCCATCACTTCCCTCCAGCTCCTGAAGTGCTGCTTATAGTTCAGATTTCATTAAAATACTGACATAATAGAATGTCATTTTAAAATCAGACTTGTTTGCTTGCTAAAATATGATTTAAAGACCTGTATCTGCCAAAGAACACATATTCAGAGGGGTTTCAGTGCCAAGATGCTTTTAAAAATTCACCAGGTTCTTGTGAATTCAACTTGCACAAAGATAGCTAAAAAAGAGTACATAATGCTCTGAATCCACACGGAATAAAAATACGCTGAAATTGGCACCAGTTTTTAAAATATAGTCAACCACTGGAGGGAAATGGGTGACCTTTAGCTACATTTTCTGTTCTTGGTCCTCCAAGTCTCCTTTTTCAGGTGATGTGGAAAAAGAGAATAGATTGCTACCTTCCTAAATCTTTGCACAGCAAATGTCCATAACCAGTTCTATTCTACACGAAGAGAACAAGGCATTCTTTAGATCATAATTCTTCCTGTAACTGAATTACTTATTGGACTGAATACCAGGAGTGGCATCAGCTTCATGACAATTCATTTAGTTTTGTGTTTGAGAACAGTATAGGACAGATAAGAGAGCACCTGAGAAATCCCTGGAAAAACTTTTTGTTTGCTAACTGTCAGTTTACTTACAGAGTGTACAGAAGGGAAAGAAAGAGCAAATGTACTTGATGTTGCTTGCAGATGTCACCATCAAGCAGTATGTGGGTGCTGCTTGCCATGACTGGGTTACAAACATACAATTCTGAGGCCACATCAAAATCCTTAATTTTGCTACTTTTTTTTTGTTTGTTTTTTGTCCTCTTGGACAAAGATATAATTTCAGAGACTGGTGCTCACAGAAGTAATTTACACTGGTCTGTGGCCAGATATCTTTTTCCACGTCCCTGGGTTTTCACTTGTCGCAGTGACAGCTTTTCACTCATCTGCTAACAGAGCAGATTACTGAGCCTGTCATAATTACTTCTAAAAAAAAAATCAAAGCATCATTTTCAGATAATCTGTCTAAACTTAAATAGGGTAGGGGGTTTTTTGCCGTTGTTTTGTTTTCTGAGACTTAATTGAAATTTTAGATGAAATGTCCATCTCTCTTATCCTTTAATGGGGGATAATGCCGGTAGCTGCCAGCAGTAGTTTTGCATCTGTGCCAGTGTGGAAGAGGGAGATACCTGCCCATGGTGGCACATGCTGGCACAGTTATGTAAACAAATTACTGGGTTATAACATAACAACAAAAAGCAGACAATGCATAAATTTATGAAACTGAATCGTAAGCTCTTCATATATTTGGTGTTTAATTTTTTATATAGAACCCACAGACAAATGTTTTTAATAGAAGAGTCTACCCTTTTCCAACAGCGGTTATTGCTGTTAGTCAAAATAAAGACAAGCAGAAATATTTAAAAAATCTTAGCTTATATGTGAAAGCACTACAAGTGGATGTTTTTGAAACTGAAGGTATTGTAGTCCATCTGTACAGAATTGTCTATTTAATGGAAACAGCCTCCACATTACAAGACATTGTGACAGAAGAAATTGCATCACCTCTGAAAATTGCACAGTTTATGTATAATTTAGAACCCATTAGACAGAAAATGTAGTTTTGAGTCTGAAGAATTTTCATTTGAGAAATCTTCTTGCATAATAGTAGCACATATAGTAGTAGTGACCTAGCAAATAAATAAAATATTCCTGTTTTAAGCCAGCAACTTTATGCTGGAATTTAATTCCTATATGAACCACTTGATAACATCAAATTGCTATATCTCAGACATACCACAGAAATGATTGGTGATAATGATTCAATTTCAGTTCATCACTAAGAACTGAAACTGCTCAGTGTCAATAAATTCAATTCCAGAGTATTGCACTGTGGACTGTTTGAGTCAAGAACTTCCTAAAAGCCTCTCAAGGAACAGTTCAGACACTCTTTGTCTTCCTGTAAGGGTATAAAAGGTCCAGCATCCCCCATTAGCACAGTCACAGCATCTATGACACCAAAAAAACTCCAGGTTAACATGTATCTGAACAGAAAAAAGAATCAGGAAGGTCTTCAGGAAAGGTTTTAGGTGTTTGTAATTGCAAGTAACAGTGCAATGGCCATTTAACCTGGAAGAGTCCATAGAGCACCTCCTGTGACCAAGCTGAAGTCTCTAACATCAGCCATCAGAAGTGACAGATAAAATTGTAGGCAATATGATGAGAGAAGAAAAGTTCAGGTATGGACATTTGACGGCTAATGTCCTAAAGGCATGTCTTTAGCTAATATTTCTTCGTGATGGAAAGAAAAGATGACATATTGCAGGAAAAGATCAACAGTTTCAGTATTCCCAGTTTCTGTTCATCCCATCCACTGTTAGCTCGCCTCTCTTGAGCACAGAAGATAGCTGAGTACTTGATAGGCTTTGCAACAACACTAGAAGCACACACCACACCTCCCATTTTCAGTTGTCAGTACTCTCCAGGGCTTCAAGTAGCAAAAAATAAGAGAAAAACAATATCAAACCAATCCAACCAGCCAAAGATAAGAGCTCAGGAAAAAGATTAAGCCACAAAGCCAAAACATTCTGGTGTCGGCAGGTGAGAATGAAAGGCCCTGAAGCGTGGGAATGAATTAAAATATGGTACCAAAACTCAGAATTAAAAAATTTTAGATCCCTTTTTCAAAATGCCTCCTGATCGAGCAGTAATGTAACACAAATTTCAATTTATTAACATTGATCTTATCGTTATGTTGTCACACAATCCAGCAAACTGGGTTTGCAAACAATCATCCGCTCTAGATAAAATCTGTGCCCTTAACTGCTCATCCTCTTGTATGATCTCTACCCATAACCTTGACCAGGTATTATCTTGGCTTTCCAGTTTCACAGAATCACAGAATCACAGAATACACTGAGTTGGAAGGGACCCACAAGGATCATTGAGTCCAACCCTAAGCCCTGTACAGGATCATCCCCAAGAGTCACACTATGTACCTGAGAGTATCATTCAAAAGCTTCTTGAATTCTGGCAGGTTTGGTGCTCACTTCCCCAGGGAGCCTGTTCTAGTCATACCATTGGCTCTTTCTAGTAGTATATCTGTGCATGTTACTGAATCTTTCCCTTTCCTTTCTGCTCTTTGTCACTAAGTATTTATTCCTTGGCAAACTAATGCAGGTTGTTGTATCCTCCAAAAACATTCACAGCTTTGCCATCATTAAAATAACCCAGTTAATAAATGTGGTCTGTACAATATGCAGTCTCATTTTTTACTGCACAATTTCCTCAGAAGAATAAATCTTTTTCCTATGGCCCTGGGGCCAGTTCTGGAGTACTGGCACAGAAGTGTCAAGGATAGCAGTCAACAACAGTGATAGCAGCTGCTATCAAAAGATGAAATTGATCCCATATCAGTTTTCCTCTTCAGAAAAGAATTTCCTTCAGAGTTTCTGTATTAGAAGCTAACTAACATGTATATATTGGGGTTTAAGTCAACTATCTTCAGGATTTAGGCATCTTCCCTGTCTCATGATTCACAGATTAGAGCACTTCTTTTATAGTCTTCTACAGCTGGTGGAGATCCTAGTTGCTAAACCTACAGATTAGGAGACTGAACACAGAGACATTATTTATGCACCAGGATGGCTCTTTATGTGCCCACATGTGAGAAGTCATGCATAGCAAGCTTTCAAAATTCTCAAAGGGGTGTTCAGAAAATCTGCCTGGTGTTTTCTCCACATATTTAACTAGAGAGAAACCTATACAAATTCCATCCAGGGTCACAAAAGAACTTGGGAAAAAAAAATCCCTAACTCCAAAATATCAGATTAGTAAATCCTACCAGTGAAAAAAATACCCTGCTTTCCTTTGGTGCTTTTTACTTGCAGTTTAAGGTCTTTTGAAGAGAGAGAGAGCTATATATTCAAATCATGGTACAGACCTTATATAATGGAGTCCTGGTATATGACAATAAAAATAAATGGTAAAACCAATGATGACTCAAGGGGCATTTTGAGGGATGGAATATATTTCTACTGTTCTCAAAGTTTCTTTGCCCTTTTTTAGACCACTCTAAGTAGTGAGTTCTGTTTCTTTCACAAACTGTTCCTTGTAAATCCCTTCTTATACACCGTCATCTGCAACCACAACATAGTTAAATGCAACTATGAACTGAGAAAGGTTTTCTGCTGGCTGTGTCTCTACCTACAAGAAAATAAATCGAAACAGGAGCAATGTACTGTAATGTCAGTATCATGATTGTTTTAATAAATGAGGAACTTGGAACAGTATAAATCATTTTCACCTGAATGACTCTCATGGCAACCCATTACAATACTCACTGATTGTAACAACTAACAGAAGTCTTCCTAAGCAGTTATTTTTACAACGGTCTAGAATTATTGTATACTTTCTAGTTGTAGAATGGTTATCCAATGGTCTAAGCTCTTACTGAAAAAAAAAAAGCATCTTCTATCAGCGGTCACTTCTGGTCACTCTAGTTGTGAATCATGAACAATTTGAGTCCTGAGAATAGGTGGAAAACAAGAATCCTGAGAGACAAAACACTGTATCTCTTCATTAAAGGTTACTTGAATCTTAGTCCCTAGAAAAGGCGGACTGTATACTGTGCCACAGCATGCATAGCACTAGTCCTTCCTTACAGCAAAACCTTGCCTACCCTTGGCATTGTGGAACCAGAGGTTAGAGGTCCACAGCTGCTCTCTGAAAATAAGCTTAACTCATCTTAAAAGATTGCTCCAGTCAGCTTGTTAACTCTGACGTGAGATTAAAGTGAATTTCAGGGAGAAGTGAAGGCTATCTTTTGATGAAACATTCCTTATAACACTCTGATGTCATCATCTATTAATGCACAGTGAGGTTTTGGTTCTGCTGAGAGAGAGAGAACATTAGCATTTTATTTCTAAAGCTATGCAATTTAAAATGTTTCTTCATCTATTTGGCTTCTGCAATGATTTTTTTTCATGTTATTGGCTATAGTTATGTTATAAATATAAAATGAGGCATATGACCTGAAAAATGAATTAAAAATTATTTCATTTTTAGAGTGTTTCTTTACATAATTAGATATATAAAATGCATGTGATGATCATGCATTTATTTTAGTAATTGCTTTGTTCTAGAGGGTGGTGTATAAGCAGTATTACAATTGTTCAGTCCTACTCAGGTACGAAAATGCCTCTCCTACACAGCTGTGCAAGGAAACCACACAGTAGTAGGCGTCTTCTTGCTGACTTACTGTAATTGCCTTAAACCGAGTTGGAAAGCAGCATCTGTGGTCCTATTTCCCTTCCTGTAGAGATCAGTGAGAGGCAAGAGTGGTCACATCCTAGATGATGAATTTATTCCTCTGTGTGACTGACCTGTGTGATCTGGTGTATTTTGTAGAAGGCATTAAATATGCTGTGCTGGTTTAGATCAGTAATAAATGATTCTCCTGGGAACTAAGAAGGCAACCAAAGGTTTCTGTGGGGAATAGGGCATATAAAAACAACATGCAGCTAAAACAGAACTTGGAGATGGTCACCACAGAGAAATGAGCTGGATATAAATTTAAATCTTGCTGGAAAGTACCATATAGATGCTTAACATGCAATGTGCATAGTAATATGCACTAAAATTACTCACAAACCAGAAAAAAGTAATCATAGAATCAATCGTAGAATCAGCCAGGTTGGAAAGGA
>VZRE01017248.1:0-18480 GCA_013396775.1 Cephalopterus ornatus
AGCCTAGCCATGATGATGATGATGAGTTATAATTCCAACCAATTCATTCCCTTACATTTAGTACTAAAAAAAAATAAAAATACATATTTGGGGATTTAATTACTTCAAAATCCCGAGTGCCTAAGAAATACTTGGAGACTTGTTCTTCTTTCAGTGCTTTTTCCTTGTAATTGCTCAATATGCAAAAGTGTCTGGTCACATAGGAACAATATCATAAAAACAATCACAGCAGCCAGCTAAAATCTCTTATTAAATTTAATATAAGTTTCAGTCTCCTACATGTTTTCTTGGAGAAGTTATGCTGTGCAGTGAGATACCATCATAGCTCACAGATACCTCCTCCATGTTTTTATAAATTAAGTATAATCTCATGCTGCTTTAAAAACATAGATTAAATAAATAAATATTGGTACAATTACTATTCTATGCTATCCACCAACACCTGGAACTTTTCCCTTTGCTTGAAAAACAAAAAGTCGTATGAAGTGCACAAATAATATACAAGATTTGCAAGGTTATTCTCTGATGCAGTTCATGGCACCTGAGAATAGAGATTTGAGACTTAAAAATCCAGAATAGGCTCATTTGGAAAGGAAGCAGTTTATAAAATGATAATAATTAATCCAAACAATATGCCGCTCTTTAGAGTTTTAAGAGGTTGCAGTTTCAAAGTTTCTCATGCTCAGTTGCTTCAAATCACCCATTCTTACAGACATCTAAAATATTCATGGTCTATGGATCTCTGATGGGATAATACACATCAGGAATCTGACATAAACATTAGTGTGTGAATTTTATTTATTTAGGTAGTTGAAAAAATATGATTCAATAATCTCTAAGGTGTGGATCTGTGAATTAATACTGTCAGAAATTATCACATCCATATTGGAATGAGTAAGAAATACATATCCTTGTGACGGTACACCCCAGCAAACAAATCACTCTAGCTAATTCATACCATGGGGTACGACTAGAAATATTTTTCAATTACTTGCAGAATGACATTTTCAGTTTATGTTTTGTAGACATAAAGGTAATATCTACTCATCTAGAAAAGACTAGCCATTTATAGCTAGTCTACACACAGTTAATAGAAAAAAGAGTGTGTTGTTCAGCTATTATTTACAAACTGGCTCCACAAAGGATATAATGATTTATATGTGTAGAGAATCTTCCCTCCAATATTACTTTTGAAAAAAAAACCTACAACAAAACAAAATGTTTTAGAGTCACAGTAATCTGATCATATGATGCAGAAACTTTATCAAAAGCTGTATTAATTAATTCTAGCACTAGTCACTCATCATTAGTTCATGCACTTTAATAATCAGTTCCAGAATCAACAAATTCGACTTTCTCAGTTAATTTCTCTGTTTTTAAGAGTCAGTTCTATCACTCTTTTAATAAAATGAAAATTAATCTCTGATATTTAATAGATTTGAAAATTTTAATCAATTTGGACTTTATTAAAAAAGCTTTAAAAAAGTTATGTTGCTAACAGAGTCTGGAAAAGGTTTATTATGTCTCAGATTCCTGTTTTTTATCTTTCAGTTATATTCTTTACTGGATGAAAGTTCTTTCATATTCTTTTTAATGTTTTAGGATTTCAGTCATCATTTTTACTTTATATGGAACTCAGGTCAGCATTTTGAATTATTTTCTATTCAATTTTTAAATTTCATCTTGCCTGCCATAAAACGACATCATACATGAGAGAGTATCTTATAGGAATGTTTGACAGGTGTATGCTACTTAAAATACTCCTGGAAGGTTGGGCTCTGAAAATATTTGCACATTTATTTAAAAGTACACAATTTACTTGAATTGTTAATTCAAAATGCTTGATGTGATGGGATCACACTGTCCTGCAAAATAATGTATATTGCTGTTGAAAAAGTTAGGCAGTGAACCAGGTAGACATAGTCTGTTTTAAGCAGACACTAGGAATCTTCCCATTTTAAAAATCTGATTAAAGACTGACAAAGTTATGCTAGCTTCAGAAAAGCTGAGAGTCTAAGCAAGCTGTAAGAATCAAGTGGCAAACAAGAAGAGAATGTTCAAGAGGAGGTAAAAGGAAGAGGGGGGTTTTGCAGAATGTCTAGCCATGGATACAATTTCAGAAGTCCCAAATACTTCAACATTTAGGACCAAATCCTTCCAGGAGTAAATCAGGGAAGGTTCACTGAATTCATTTGAGCTCTAACTAAATAGTTTTTAAAGTGAATTTAAAGTGAATCCTCCCCTCTCCCCATACCCCTTCAATATTATCAGCTCCTCTATTCTCCTGTCATGACTATCTATTAGCACTATATAGGTATTATTTTAGATAATCTTCTTACATATTTAAACAAACTATGTAAAAATCTAAGTTGCATTGGAAAGTAACCAAGCCTGCAGTTATCTTTTGGGCTTTACCTTTCTGTGATGTGATTCTTGCTTCAGGAATTCAAATGACCTTTTCTATATTTTAAGTATACACCAACATATTAGTAAACAAGTATGTATGTGTACACTTCTGCAGGGACAAAAAGACCCATTTAAGGTACTCTAATAGTAATGAAGTTACAAGACATTCACTGCCTCAACACTGTACCCTATCTTCTAGAAGTTCTTTGATTCTCACAGAATTGAGATGTGTCAGCTGCACAGGGATGCAGAACAGCTGAGGATGGCATACCATCTGGAGATCACCTAGTCAAACCCTGGTCAAAGATCACCTACAGTAAACTGTCTTCAACAGTGTTCAGATTTTAAATATGCCTGAGAATGGAGACTCCACAACCTCTTTTGGCAAACTGCACCAGTGCTCGGACATTTAAATACAATTACTTCTATTTCAATATTTGTCTAACCCATAACCCTTGAGAAAAGCCTGGGCCTGCCCCTCAGGTACTTATACATATGGGTGAGTTCTCTCTCTGAGCCTTCTCCAGGCTGAATAGCCCTAGACTTCTCAGCCTGTCTTCACAACAGATATGTTCCAGTCCCTTCATCATCTTTGTGACTCCTGGACTGATTTCAGTATGTTTGTGTCTCTTATATTGGGAAGCCTGGAACTGCACTCAGAACTCCAGGTGTGGTCTCACTAGAGGCCACCTCTGCTAGGCAGAGGTGAAGGATCACCTCCACCTGTTGGCCATGGTCCTTCTAATGCAGCTCAGGAGGCTTTTGGATGTCTTGGCTGCCAGGGCACCTTACTTGCTCATATTCATCTCCCTGTCCATGAGAAAACCCAGGTCCTTTTCTGCAAAGCTTCTTTCCATACAGTTGGTCTTCAGCATTTTCTTGTGCATTAGTCTTTCTTTTGTTGCTGATGTACCTGAAGAAACCTTTCTTGTTGCCTTTTATGTTCCTCACTCAATCTAAATCTGATGAAGTTAGTCTTTTTTATCTCCCTCTTTGCATCTTCTAGCAATGTCTGTATTTCTCCTGGGTCATCTTACACTGCTTCTCATTCTCACATAAGTCCTTTCTGTGTCTGAGTTTTGCCAGGAGGCCTCCTCCTGCCTTTGCTTGATTACTTGAATTTCTCCATTTAAGCTCAAGAATTGAGTAGACCATTCTTGAATTTGGAGGATATGATCATTGAAAACCAAACAATTTCTCCTGGACCACTCCACTCCAGGAATGTTTCCCATTGAATATTTTTAACTTGTTCCCTGCCTCAGGTTCCTCCTCTGCAGTCTGGGATTGTGGTCCTGCCTTTTGCTCTGCTTCTTCCTCTCAGGAACTTGTACTCCACCATTTCATGGTCACTACAGCTGGTTGCCACCAGCCCTCACTGTCCACTTTTTCCTGGTTTATAAGACCCATACCTTGAAGAGCATCTCTCTGATGGCTCTTGCGTTAGATATCATGAATTTACTCCTGAAGCCTCCTTGTGCCCTGTTGTACTGTCCCTCCTGCACACATGGGGAACTAGAACCACCTGTAAAGGTCTGATTAGTGAGAGATGCCTCTGCCCAAATTCAGGTTCAAGTGAGACCACATGCCAAAGTCAATTATATGGATTTTATATAATAATGAATGTGAGGTAGAGAGGTAGAAAGAAATAGTAAAGAAAGGAGACAGAGGGAGAGATCAAGCAGAGGATAGTCACCATCTGTGGATCCAGCAACATCCCATTAGTCCTTCTTCACCCTGGGCTTCTCAGTGTTGAGGAATCCCAATGTTATTCAAAAGTTTTCACTATATATGCATTTTAGAAAAAAAAGGAACTCATGCTCATTGGCTACACAGGTCTAATGATTCCCCCACTTCTAATGCTAATAATTCTGCATGCTCAGTCTTTCTTTTCTTTTGACTTGGTGGGTTTCCTGCGTTGGGGGGCTGTGAATTGGTGGTCGTGATCTCTCCCTGCCAGAATTACCTTCTACCCAGTCAGAGCTGATTTCAGCACAGTTGCTGAGTTGGCTTTCCCTGTGGCCCATAAATCCTGCATTCTTTGTGTCCGTTATCTTCTCCTTAAGCTTTTTTAACCTTCCCCTAGATCTGGGATGGCACCTGGACAGTTGTACTACTTTTATCTTATCTCAAGTTCCCATCACAGTGGCTCAAATGAGTCCTAGTCCCAGGTATCCACTGAGGCATATTCCTGGAGACAGGGATGTTGTTTGTCACATAAACTTGGAGTGCCTTTTGTTTGATCTGTTAACATGTGTGTGAGCAATTGCCTCTTTACGCTGTTTGCCACAGTGGGAATTTTTGTCTGGATGCATTAAGCAGGATGTGCTAGCCAGATCTCACCTCTGCCAGACCTGGAGTTAGTGCCATCCTGTCTATTCGTTCTATGCTTCTCACATGGCAAAGTCTTTCTGTGGCCTTAACAGTGTTTGAGACAAGCAACTGTGCTCTTGAAATCCTTACACCATTACAATGGAGACTAAGTCCTGAGAGGTGGATGTGTCTTCTGGTTGTCTGAAGAGACCCTCACCTACTTCTTGATTAGGAGGTCATGGCAGACATTCATAACCTCACTTATGTTTGTCTGCCTTCTTAGCCCTGACCCATATGCCTTCAGCTGTCTCCTCTCCCATTACCAGCTCATCTAAAAGATATATCCAACGCAGAGGTCAGAAACTGATGCACAATATCCTACTTCTGCTGGCTCACTCTGCCACCTATGCTCACAATTTTTACAGATATAGAAAGGGAAACTTTAGCAATACAAACTTTTAATGATCTAAATATATTTTTAGAAGCACAAAGGTGATTACCCGGAAATAACTACCCACTTTCATTACAAGAAAAAAAAAATTGTAACATTTCTCTAAAATGGAAGATTAATTAGAGAAATAAGGATGCATTTGATCTATATAGTAGTGGAAATAATGTCGTTCTCCTTTATAAAACAGCTCATCACCTGTTGTCCCCTCTTATGTATATACGCAGAGCACTACAACCAACTTTTCTGACTGCAAAGAGAAAAAAGCAAACTTCCTTATCCACTTCTAATCACAGCTGCTAAAATTGCTTCACAAATTAATTAATTCATTTGGAAAATACTAGTCTTTTCCAGGTAATTTGGGAAGAAATAGTACTCATGACTTCTTTAGATGGAATATTCTCCAGAAGAGCTAATTTCTTCAAACTCAGGTTAGTCACTGAATGAATAACTTGATTAATGTTTAATACTTAGCTATTCTTTTACTAAAAATCTAGTTTTCCCACACATCATGTTTCTCAAATATGAAATTTTAACACCTAGTAATAATTTAGAGATAAATTTTTCACACCAGGTTCATATGTAGAATATACCCAAAGGTAGTTGAAAAAGTTCCCTAATGTAAAATACAAAAGCATTTTAGCTATTGATTACATGCAAGACACCAATTAAATGCCCAGTATTAAGGCTGCAGATACTTGTCAGTGCTACAGAGACTGGTAAGGTCTAGAAATGAAGGGGGAAAATACAAAAACAAAGGAAAGAGATGAGCAACAGCTCTTTCTATGTTGCAATGCACATAGCAACCTATAATATTAGGGAAAGACTGTGGTACCCTTGTTCTATGAGCAGGAACCATTAAATAGTTGCTCTAGTGAAAAACAGAATTTGATGCTTATTTCTGATTTGAATTAGGTAGCAATTGGAAAATCAATTCTGTTTTCTATGCTCTTAATTAGGAAACAATCCAAAAGAACCCAGCAGTTTAGACATCTTATGAAAACTTTAGCCCTTAAATCCAGGGATTTTGCATTGGAGGTTTATGCTGGGAGTTGTTTAGAGATGAAATAGTACAAGAAAATGTCCCCATCTTTTATATTTCTCTATCAAACTAGTGGTGAAAATATGCCCTAATCTTTGCCTTAAATTAACTAGGTAACAAAGAAAAGAATTTTTTTATCTCGTTCTTATAGCTCTGCTATACTTTCTTCAGTCTTTGGAGCATAAACATAATGTCTATGAAAGAAAATAAACAGCTCATGGACTGTCCATATTCTCACGATGCTCTTCTACCTCTGGTTTTTTTTTTAATGAAAGTACCACCTTATTTTAAAACAGCTTATGACAACTTCTTTTTTCTTATCTTTCTCTTTTGTGCCAACATTTTTGTATTACCACAAATACAAAAATGTACCCAGCCTTTTCTAAAAGATCATTATTTCACTATTAAATTGTAGTAAACAGTGAACAATGCTAACACTGTTGTTGTTATGGATTTAGGAGAAGTAACATTTACTACAGCTTCTTTGCTCTTAAAGCAGAAACTGTTATATCTCACAAGACTGGAAGTTAACTGCTGTTGTTACTGAAAAAAAGGTCTCATGAGAATTTATGTGAAAAAATCATTATTTAAATGTGATTGAATTTTCTTAATTCAGTCAATATACCTTCAGTAGTAAGAGAAGAACTAGGGATACAACAGTCAAAAATTGTCTGTTTTGTTAGAGAACAGATGAATTGGTGCCAAAATGATTCAATGTGAAGGATTGATGCAATTTTGAAGAAAAGCAGGTTCCTAAGTTACTCAGAGAGGTGTTGTATGTGTTTACGTGGATTGCCCATGGTATGTCTGAAAATTGTTCACAATTTTCTCATTCAAATATTCTCTACTCATCTATAATTATCTACAAATTCAACAAACCAAGATTTCACAGAGAAAAGCTCTGAGAGCCTTAACTACAGTGCATTGTGACCAAATTAATAGTCCAATGGGGGACAATCTTGGAAGACCTATTTTTCATTGTTACAGCAGACTCAACCCAGACACTATTTCAGGTCCAGATGAAACATGCTAAAAGGCTTCTGCTTTCTGAAGCAATGCCTGAAACAAAGAGACAAAAATTTGAAAAGATTGTGTTACTCCTTGTTCACAGAAAGAAATAGAAGCAGAGAAAGATTACTTACTCCTCACTCCTCACTGCTTTAAAAAGCAAAGAAAATCTCTAATACAGGTAGAGGTGGCAGCTCTGTCCCAGGGCAACTCAGCAAGCCGCATTCTCCAAATGCAGCTGACTAGAGGGTTGTATCTAGTCTGCCCAGTAGGTTTGCAATTACGAGGGAAAGGTAGGAGGTCTGCATGCATACTCTCAAATCATAGGCTAGTAAAGAGATGATCAAACAGTAAGAACAAAGGAATAGACCCAAAATCCTTAAATTACATCATTCCATTTTTTCTCTTCTTCACTGTAAGACAGTTCTCAGCAGAATAGGCTTGGCGTGATTTTTCCGCCATTGGTTTTTCACTGGATCTTGCAAGGGACATGGAGAAAGTGAAAATACAGAATGTAACACTATATTCTACACATTCTCTTTTCTTCAAAACATGATAGAAATGTCCTTTCTAAAATATCAACTATTACTCTAAGAAACAAATTGATGCATATTTATGCATGCTGGACTAATGACCTTCAGAGGGGAAATGGCATCTGAATTCAATATTTCAAAATCTTCTTTTAAAAGAGCTTTTTAGCTGAGCAATTTTCAAAGGTAACTGAATTATTTCTATTCTGGATTAAATTGTCCAGAAGAAAAATTAAACTAAGACCATAATTCAAAATTTTATTGCAAATAGTATTGGTATCTAAACTTTATTTATAAGACCTTAAATCATCATGCTTCTGTGGTGCTTTGATACAGAGACAGTATCTAAGATACATCAAGGGAGAAGACTTACCAGTCTAGTCTGGTGTAAGTAGCTGCCAAATTCAGTGCTGTGAGTATATTTCACAGAAAAACTGTGGGTTGATGGTTTTTTTGATGGCATTTTCTTTCCATGAATCATATATTCCTTACAGGAATTATTGCTGTCTCAAACAATTTGAAGCTTTAGTTCATCTTCTGTAGGTATAGCTATTCCTCTGCAACACACCTAAATGATAACAATAAAGCATTGATATTTCTACTTTTTTAGGTACTTCTCAGTCTTGCTGATATTCCCATAAGTGAACAAGGGAGACAAAACCCTATATTCTCACTGTTAAGGACATACATGCAAGAGAAAGGAGATGGAGGCTGAAAATCTTCAGGCTTCTTAAAATTGTAGGTAGCTCCAAAAGGGTACAATAATGCTTGTAGACTGCATGTGGTGTTAAAATAGTCAGGATTCTCCATCACTGTCATCAAAGTATTTCCAAGCACTCCACACCCTCCAGGAGTCCCTTGACTGCAGAAGTGATTCAGACTGAGACACAGTCACAAGGATTATTTTCCTCTTCTGTAGCACTGATTAGGAACTGGGAACCCAAACCTTGTTATTTCTTTGTTCCCTTTTTTGCACCTTCCAAGGTCTTTACAATCACCACTGTAATTTCTTTAAAACAGCTCTGATCTGTTTATTCTTTTACTCTAGGTCCTAATTTTCCTGAATTATAATCCGTAATTACTACCTGCAATAAAGTTGTCCTTGTACTTTCTGTCTTGATCAGAAATTCATGTAATTTCTTCTATTTCTCTCTTTCTTATTTCTGTCATTTTCCATGTTGCTCTGTTGTTAGTCCAACCACTAATCAAGATTGTTTTAAGTTGTATATCTTGTACCCCCTCTTTGCTATCTTGTAATTTTTCATGCTGTCATCTTGTTGGTGCAACTGCAATTCATGGTCAGCATTCCATACGCCTGCCAAAACATAGTCAAAAAACCCTAAATAGAGAAAAAACCCTAAATGGAGAAAAAACCCTCTTACAATCCCTTGTCAATTAATAGGCTCATGAATTTTAGCACCATTTTTTTCTATAAGCAAGTCATTCTCTCCTATACTAGTATTCTGTCTCCCATGTTTGAAACTTCCTCATTAGAAATATATCTCAACAGGAATCAGTGATCCACTTTATAGATTACAAAATAATAATTTCACTTTCACTATACCACCTTCAGGATTTTCTTCTCAGTGGCCATTATTGCTTTCAGTAGAAGTCAATTTCCAATAAGTCAGGCCAGAATTTCTGTTCATAAAAGAAAAAATCTTCCTCAAAGGTCTTTGAAAGATGTCACAAAGTAACACCGAGATGTCACAGTGTCTTTCTAGTTATTGCTAACAGATTGGCACTACATAAGTAGCGACGGAAGAATAGTAGAAACGCAGTCTTGTGGTTGAAAGGCCTTCCATAACATTGTTGTCAGAAAATCTAATAACCAGTCTGTACAAGAATTAAGTATTTTGCTCCTTAACACAGATCATAATTTCTGACACCATTTCTGTTTACTGCTAAATTATTTCTATGTCCTTTTAAACAAATGGATCACCACCACTCACCACCAGTATCTACATCTGCTTAACAACAGACAGTATTTGTTTTCTTGGATCAGATTCCCTATTATTTTCTTGGAAGAATAATTTCTTGAAAGATAATCATCATTTTTGGCAGTCTTCTTCTACTGCACCCCAGGATGCAGTTTACCCTCTCGGCTGCCCAGGTACACTGCTGACTCATAGTGAACTGGCTGCTGACCAAGACACCCAAGTCCTCTACTGCAGGGCTGATTTATAACCTCTTCTCTCCTAGTCCATACTTGTGCCACCTCCTTCCCAGGTGCAGAATCCAGTATTTGCTCTTGTTAAATTTCATGCTACTGGTGATTGCCCAAAGCTTCAATCTATCTAGATCCCTCTGCAAGACCACTTATACCTCAAGAAAGAGCTAAAAGCACCTCCCAGTTTTGTGTCATCGGCATAAACTTTAATGGTGTTTTTGACTCCTGCATGCAAATAATTTACAAAAGTATTGAACAGAACAGGTCTAATCACAGACCAGACATAGTCCCTGCCCTGATTCCATCCAGAATTGAGTTAATTTTTATAGTGGTCGTGAGCAGGTAGAGTCTGGAGCTATGTGGGCAAGTCTAGGTCATTATTCTATATTACCTCATGTAATTGCTGAGGGCAGTGGTAAGGGACTCTTTGGCTTCTGAGAAGAAGGACATGATTTTTCTAATCAAACAAAGCATGTGAAGGTAGGGAACCCAATCGCCATTGATCATTGTGGCCTGGGGTCCATGGTGAGCATTTTTGCATATGAATCACCCTCTCTTTTGTATACTTTTGTTATTAATATTGTTACCTTTTCTGTTTGTTTTCTTATCTCGTTGTTTCCACTAAATTGTTCTTAATATCAACCTGTGATCTCTGTCTTTTGTGCCTCCAATTCAGGGAGAGAAGGGAGTCTTATTAGTGGGAGTAATAGACTGGGGAATACCATTCCTAAAACATGACAGCCTTATTTGGTGCCCAATGTGAGGCATCAAGGTTTGAGATAACAGCAGATATGCCCAGTGGGAGTTGGAAGCAATTTTGATCTAAGCATTTGTGTATTAGGTAAGGAGCCACTGATCACAATGTTGCTTGGTCTGTTCATGTGGGTGTGGTATGATGTGCTCCTTGTGGTGTTCTTTTTCAAAGCAGGGAGAGGGATTATGATTGCTTTGTTGATGTACTATGTGATATCAGTTTACGACATAATAATATCAAGGGCAATGAGGGTCATTTGGGATCTGTATTCAGTGTTACTCTCCTGGCTGAGACTTGGGTGCTACCCCTAGGAATTCAGTAAGAATTATATCCAGCCTGTGGCAGGAAAAGGGGCATTACAAAAGAGTTTTCTACAAAGGTCATTTACAGATCTGCCACAAGGGTGGATGGTCAGGAGTGGTATAGAATGTGGAGAAAATATGGCAATTTTGGGGGAAGTTCTCTGCTCCAATCATTCAGAATTTTACCCCTGAACAACTACACAACCCTGCTACAGTGGAAGAATATTTGCAAGGGGAATGCTGTGGAGTAATTTATTGCAGAGTGCTGAGGGCTAGCTACTATTTATCAAACACTGTTCATTACTAGATAGCACTTTCAGGGGAGGAGGAGGAGAAAAGCAGACCAATAGGCATGATGGGCACTCAGAAGGTAGCTGAACCAGAGGAACAACCCGTGCTGGTAGCCGTCACCCCTATGGAGAGATAAAAATACAAGACCAAATCTCTTTACATAGTTAAGGATGAAGAAGAAGCAGGGCCCTCAGAGCAGGAGGAAGAGGCAGGGCCAGAGATAATCACCTGATCCCTATCTTCAAGCGAGCTGTTGTGTTAAAAGATTTCAGGCACAAGTAGAATGAGCCACCAGTGAGCTGGTTGCTCCAATGCTGGGATATTGCAGCCCATGATACAAAACTAGACGGTAGTAAAGCCAAGCAACTGGGATCCCTGTGGAATTAATGAGGACATTGACAAGAGGACTGGGAAGAGGACAGAAAAGGTCAGGCTCTGGAAGCAACTCTTGTCAAGCATGAGGGAAAAGTAGTCTCTCAAGGATGACCCGATAGTGCGTCCAAGCAGATGGAACACCATGGAAAAATGTATCCAGTACCTCAGAGAATTAGCTGTGCTGGAGGTAATCTATAGGGATTCAAATAATGAGCAATCCCATGTAGATCCAGATGAGGTCCAGAGCACAAAACCCATATGGCAGAAATCTGTATGGAGCACGCCATCATTGTACACCAACTCATTAGCATTGATGCCAATGAAAGAAGGAGAACAAACAGTCCTTCAGGTGTCTCTGGCACTATGAAGATCATCTTTTTTCCTTCTTACCAACCTGTTCCTCGACTGTGGAAAAACTGTCCAAGACTGTGAACAGATTTGAAAGACTTGAGCAAACTAGAGAGGAAATGCCCCATGCCCCATCAGTATGGACTGAGTCCCTGCTCCTGAGAGCAAGTGCCTCCCTGCTCAAGAGGGAGGGTACATACCACAAACATAACCTGTGGTTTTACCTGCATGACCATGAGGAAGCGGGATGGAAAACCTGCCTCTGCCCCAGCAGCATGAGCACGTCAGTTGAAAGGAGGAACTACCACCACAGGAAATTCTTCAAGGATAAATGCCAATCTAGTTGCCAGTGGGCAAGTCACTCACATGCGTTCAGAGAACAGACCTCACTTAGAGGTAACAAAATTTTCCCCCAGAGGCATGTGGAGTAATAAGAGCAGAAGTCATTACATGTAGCAGAATCTTTTCTGCATAGGACTGTCCAGTTGTGAAAAATCACTTACAGAAAAAGGGATATTTACAGAAAAATAAAATAATACTCTAATATAAAGGATATTCAAGTGCTGCTTAAAACTTTGTAACTCCCAAAAACAAATAAAGAAAACAATCAACTCTGGCAATGAAAAATTGCTCTGAAATCTGAATATTCAAACCCAGAAAAATTGTTTTCAATGAAAACTTTGTTTTCACTCTGTTACAAAAATTGCCAGATGACCCTAGTTGCCTTCCTCTCACATTTCAGACTTTTACACATTATTAATTTTTATTCCATTTTCTGCTCATAGGAGTGAAATTTATTGTGACTGAAAGGAGAAAAAACTCTCACCTTACTGTTTAACTTGTGACATCCAAAAAATAATCAAGATTTTATGCTCTGATGAGACTTTGTGGAGTGCAAAAGAGGAATGAGGTCTCAAAAATGGAAGAGTAGTTCTGCAGGGTTAAAACAGGAGATACAGATGCTCCTTCTTACTCAGCTCATAAGATCTTGGAACATAATGCATTCAGCAAACCATCCTATTGTTGTACCTCATATCCTAAGTCTGACTTTCTTAAATATATTAAGTATGACTTGATTACCCTTTCTGGTTTTTCACATTAACAGAATTAAGGAGACTTTGTGTCTGTCAAGGAATTTTAATTCTCACTGTATTCTCACTGTGCTTGCTGACACTAACAAAAAAACTTGTTTGAAAATGATAATAATAACCACCTAAATATATAAATATAAAATATTTGAATATCTTTTGGTGTTTCATAATAGTGGGCTCATTTATTTTTTCCCAGTAATGGTAACTAGGAAAAGTCACTACTATTTTAATGCTGCCTATTAACAATGAAGATACCTATGGGAGGTTAAAAAGGTAATTGAGAGTTCCAGGCACACTCTACCAGTAAAAAGATTGCACTGTATCTTGCCTTTTGCAGTGTGAGAGGCACAGATTGACCTATTTCCTCTCTCCTTTGGTCATTACCACTTCCCAGACAAAAATGAACAGATTCCTAAAGGGCTTGAACATGGAAGATATATATAATATATGAAAGGACAGATTGATTGTTTCATTGGGCTTCATGGACAGGGGACATTCAGTTGTATTTAGTAAAAATTTCAGCTGTGAGGAAGATAAATGGAGTTAGTGATGAAGTAAGGAGTTGTGGTTAACAAATAATTTTCAAAGGACAAATTTAGCGAGGAAAGGGGGAGACAGCAAAAGAAATTGCAGCTTCTGGCAGTAAGAAAACAAGCCCAAACTCTTTGAGAGAAGACATTTGTCCAACAGGGTGAACCCCACCACTGTAGCTGTTTGCATGGAAACTTGCCAACAAGAGGGTCACTAAAAAGGAATCAGAGAAACTGAATGAAAGCAGTTTTAAAACAAGAAGCAACAAACAGCTCAATTCACCTTTCCATGAGAATCCGTTTGCAAGTTCTTCTGTTCCTGCACTCCCCTGGAAGGTCTTTGATAGTGCCCATCTGCACCTGCTGCAGCTGTTGTATCATCTGAGAATTCCATTCTCATTTCTCATTTTTCAAGTTTGTTTTTTCACTCCCCTCCTTAACAATGAAGCCTGTTAAGGATAAATCTTGCATGATGTTACTATTCATCTGTTTTTGCAGATAAGGTCAGGACCTCCGGAACAAGAGACATATCCTCTTAAACAAATATATGCCTATACTACAGGGTACCTTTCTTTAGTTGCATGAATAATATGTTGCAATAAACCACAGCAATAGATTATCACATTTCTCATTATTTATTCATCATTTCTCATTATTTATTCTCATTATTTTTATAGCAAAAATCTTCCACAGGTTGTCAGTGAAGATCCAGCCTTCCACATCCCACCATCATCCACCTCCCAGTGGGTCTGTTTAATCTACTTCAGGAGCAGGTTTTAAAGTCAAAACAAGCCACTCTATTATGTTGCTAGAAGAACCATTAGTCATTTTATAAGAAGCTTCTGATAGAGGAGCCAAAAATATCCTTTTTTTTCTCTTAGCTTTTTATTTTAAAGGACAGAACAAATAAAGAGTTTAAGAAGGAACATATGAAGTAGGTCTGGTGGAAAAAAAACAAGGCCAAGGTTTTGCAAGGTTTAATTATAATAAGTTCCAACATAAGTTTTCTATCTCAGGAGTAGAAATGTCTCTATAAAAGTTCTGTCTCTTGAGAGTTTAATTTTTAAGTAGACTGAATGAGTCCTGATGGATGTGGGTGGTGGGTGCTGTCCCTCAGGAGTCTGCACTGAGACAAGTGTGGTTTAATAACTTCATCAATGACATGGACAGTAGGATTGAGTGCATCAAGTTTGCAGAGAATGCCAAGTTCTGTGGTGCAGTTTACACAGCTGAAGGATGGGATGCCATCTAGAGACACTTGGGCAACCTTGAGAAGTTGATCCATGGGAACCTTATGAGTTTCAATATGGCCAAGTTCAAGGTGCTGCTTCTCAGAACAATGCCTGAAATCAATACAGGATGAGGTATGAGTAGATTGGGACCAGCCCTGCTGAGAAGGACCCGGGGTGCAGGTGGACATGAGCCATCAATATGCTCATTAAGACAATTGTACCCTAGGCTGCGACAAAAGAAGTATGGCCAGAAAGTCCAGGGAGGTGGTTCTGTCACTCTACTCCACCTATCCCATGAGGAAAGTCTGAGAGAGAAGGGGTTGTGAGAAGAGAAGGCTCTGAGGAGACCTTACTGCATATTATGGCCTTTTGGTACTTGAAGGCAGCTTAAAAGCAAGATGGGAGCAAATGTTTTAACAGGGCCTGTCGCGATAGGACAAAGGGTTAAAAGAGAAGGAGGGTTGATTTAAATTAGATATAAGGAATATTTTTTTGCCATGAAAATGGTGAGTCAGGTTGCCCAGGGAAGTTGTGGTTGCCCCATTCCTGGAAGGGTTCAAGGGCAGGCTGTGCCAGCACAAAAGTCTTGATTGAGGAAAGCTTATGTTTGTTGGAAGAGGATCAGATTGCGAGATACTTAAGCAAACTGGACATATGAAAATCCTGACATGATGCACGCATGAGTGCTGATGGATTTGGCTGAAATAATTTCAAGGCCACTCTCAATAAACTTTGAATGATCATGGAGTATTGGAGAATTGGAGGAAAGCAAATGTCACTCTTGTCTTCCAGAAGGGCAGGCAGTACGACCCAGGGAACTACGGCCCAGTCAGCTTAACCTCCATCTGTGGGAAGGTTAGTGTTCAACTAATCCTTGAAAACATTTCTAAGCACATGAAGGAGAAGAAAGTGGTCAGGAGTAGTCCGCATGGCGTTACCAACAGGAATTCATATCAACCAACCTGATAGCCTCTTATGATGGCATGATTGTCTTGGCAGCTGAGGGGAGAACTGGGTATTTTATACCTTGACGTTTAGCACTGTCTCCCATACCATCCTAAGAAAACCTTTCTACTCTTAGGTTGACTGAGTGCAACAACAAGTTTTCCAAAGATTTTGTGGAATCACTATCCTCAAAAATAATAAAATCTTACTATAATTATACATGGTCCTGGGCAACCTAAGTGATCCTGCTTGAGCATGTGGACTTGGGCAAGATGATTTTCAGAGGTCCCTTCCAACCTCAACCATTCAGTGATTCTGTGACACCTTGCAGAAGCACTCGACATTGTTACTGCACTTTGGGAAAAAAACCAGTAATTACTCGCTTGGCTTATGGATAGGATGGATACTTACTGATGACTAAATCAATCATCTTGCTGAAGTCCTAAGGGAGGCTCTTTTATATCCTCCCCCTGTAAGGCCCTGGGTCTAGGCCACACGCTGCCCAAGGAGTTTTACTTATATTTAATTCCAAGAGTTTGCATACTGAACTTTTGCAGTGCCTTTAGTTCTTTAATACCTTGAATTCACATAAGGAGAATGCATTAGAAACAGGGATACACATCCTTTTACCTCTGTGTGTGTGAATTGATTATGCTATGAATGTCGCTATCTCAAATCTATAGTTAAAAGGTTGTTATAATTGTAGTAAACCCGGTCAAATTGCTTTGTAAATGTTAAAGTACTCAATGACTAAGTGCTGCTAAACCCTTTTGCGCCCTTATCTTTGCATTCATATCCTTTGCACCCTTACCCCATTTCTTATTCCCAGCTTCTGTGTAAATCATTTCAAATTGTTTCTAATTTAATCTTCCTTTGTATGCTTTAACCTGTATAGTAAGTAATAGAGTGAACCTTGCCATCAAACTCTGTAAAGTCACGTTTTCACAAATTCATATTAAACCCTCTTTTTGCCAAGATCTTTGATAGTGTTTCTTTAAGTGGCCAAACCACTCATTCACAACACTCTCAGAGAGCAAATGTGCAAATGTCAACACTCAAAAATATGAAGGAAGTCTTCTATTAAAGAAATTAAATTGACGGCAGCAACAGCAGTGAAAAAAGAGAAGGAACACAAGTTTTAAAGTGCCATTTCAGTGATATTGAATCTGGCAGGTGAACTGAGAGAATCAATGAACACCAAATATGACCACATGAATATGGTCCACACTCATTTGAGATGGGAAATCAAGTCTCACTGAGATCTTCATTTACACAGCTTTATCTTTTGGATGAAAATTAGTTTTGTTAATTTAATTCTGTTCACTGCATTTTAAAGGGCAACTGCTCTTCTTTGATAACAAGATTTAAGAATTATTTAAAGAAATTAATTCTTTTTTACAGAGCTGAGACAAAGAAAGAAATAGAAATTAATATTGTTAAAATATTTAAATTGAAATTTATAGCACTTGATAATAGCTGTCAGTAAAAAAATAATGCCTAAGAACCTACAAGATAAATGTTCATGAACCTTTACATTTATTTTAAAACATTCGTCTTTAGTAATGTAAGCGTAAACCAATACCATTCATCAGATGAAAATGTTGATTTTTAAAGTTGGTGGTGGAGAGCAAAATTTTAGTTGTTACATAATCTTAATAATGTGAAGGCTATCCAGGATTTTCAATGTATCTTCTACTTTTATCTGCTATGGCCTCTTCCAGGTACTTGGAAAATCTGATCTTGACACTGAATAGCAACTGCTGATTTACAAACAAGTTCTATTTCTCCCACCTCTGCTTGAACACTCCTGCCCCTCCTCTCCTTGTGTTGCTCAAAGTACCAAATTATACATAAGACAGTTGACAGTTTCAAAAGGGTTATTGTATTGCATTGTGGCCTCAAATGCATTTCTAATTTACAGAGGCTTCAGGATGACATAATGTCTGTAGTACATTAACAAAATACAAGTGTCTGTACAGACCGTGTGATGACTGAATATTCTTTTCTGAAATACTATTATTTCAACAAGCTCCCACCTCTCTCCAACATGACAAAATACCCCAGAGTGACCACATTTAGCAGAAAACCAGTTCTATTACGATTTAATTACCATACCCATATCATGTCACAGCTTTAGGCTCTTTCATCACTGTCAGAAGTCTCAGAGATGTGGAATAGAAATACATTTAATTGCCTTCCGAGCGACCATTTAAAACATCAGGGAAAGAATTGCATTTCCTGCATTACACAGAACACCTTGCTGCTCAAAAGACCCAAAATGTCTGAGCAGTTCTTTGTACCGGATTTTTCAGATTCAACAGGAGAAAATTAAAGCACTCTGTAGTATGTTTGCACCAGTTAGAAAGGTCTGTAACAACTACTTTTTTTTTTTTTTTAATAATTCTGCTGCAGGACATATAGCACAAAATCATGAGTTAAAACAGGATATCTCATAAGTATCTGGTAACTGTCTATGGTGTCCTGCAACTAAGAGAGGGGGCAGACATATTAATGGGAAGGAAATGACTGCACAGGTAACAGTGTTGGCATAGAAAGATAATGATAATCCCCTTGTATGGTGGATAGATGGCACCAATTTTTTGGTTTCTAAATTGGCTTAGACTGAACTCGAAAGTTATTGTACTTAGACATATCTCAAGCACTTAATCTGATTGTCTGTTTGTGGAACTTAATATTT
>VZRE01017250.1:0-36114 GCA_013396775.1 Cephalopterus ornatus
AGGTCTTCTGTAAAATGAGTTCCCACACTACACTACTATAGATAATGACTACCAAAATGGCTACATACCTGCTTTCTTCAGGGGCAGGTCATAATTCATTCTTGGCCCATTTGTTAAGGTACAATATTTCCTCCTAAATCTTAGCACCCATTATGAAAGAACCAAAGGTAATGAGAAGGTGGAGGGAGGCATGTTGAATCAGTTATCTTAATAACACTTGTATCCTTTTTGTTCCAGTTAAATGATGATATTTACCTTATATTTTGTAGATTGATGCCTCTTCAAATGTTAAAGTAATGAATAGCAAGATTACTCACTAAAATAAATTAAATTAAAAATAATTGGATGCAACACAGTATTAATTTAAACTTAAACAGACTTTTCCTACACTGGCAAGAATGATGTTTTCAATATATTCAGATAAAATTCTGAAATATTGAACTCTTCCTTTTCCACTTACTCTGTGTTATATATCTTTCACAACTTATTGCCTAACAAGTCTTGAGGTCTTGAGGGTTAGGTGAACTAGATAAAACCAAAGAGGCTGGTAAATTGATAAGATATACAGTGGAAAATCAGGGAATCTGTAAAGTCAGCTTTATACACTATTACAAATGAGGAAAATCTGGCACCTGGTCTTATAGCTTATTGTATTTCCACCTGAGATTGCATAGGAAAAAAACTTGGAACACTGTAACTGTATTCAAAAATAGTAATTCTGTAGACAATGGAAAATGAAAAGAAGACATCAATATTAAAAATTATTTCCTTGTCCTCTCTGAAAAGTTCTTGGCTAATGGGCCTTTGGCACCACCTTGACAAGTACAAAGAGTCCCTTCAGTGTAATAAAAATATTTATAGCTACGGCTAAGCCCAAAGATTTAAAAGCACGTTACCTAAAGAAGTTTTAATTTCTGGCATATAGAAACAACGGGATGAGATGAAAGAGAAAGGGGCTTCATCCAGAAAGCTGCTCCCTCTTCAGAAACTGAGGCAAAGAAAAGTAACATCAGGGCCAAAATGGAAACCCAGAAAGGTATTTGTTACTCAAGCAAGCCCTATGATATTATGCACCAAAACATTGCAAATAAAGATTTTCATAGTGCTGAGGAAGTGGACATCCAGAAACATGAAAAATGTGTCACCTAGAGAGTTTAAAATTTATCAGATTATATCATATCACATGCAAGATAGTAGGAAGACACCAGACCTATGAAAAGAAGGTAAATGTGTATGAGCTTTATCAAAATGTTTAAGTGATAGAATCTCACTTGCATGCCAGAACTTGAAAGTTCAGAAGTTTCCCAGAACTCAAGAAGACTTCATAACTAAGGAAGGTGAAATCCTTGTTACTGTCTTCTGGAGACAAAGCTTAAAAACTTCTTGAATGATATATATGACTTTCAGTAATATTCTTTACACACACACACTTAGGCATATACACCTAAACCATTTTTAAAGATGAATTAGCCCATGGAAGTTGAATAAGCATCAGAACCAGTAAGGTTCCCAAAAAGTACTTTTTCATGCACTAAATCATGCACATAAATCATAAAGGTTGAGCTAATGGTTCTAGTCACATTAGTGTTGAATGAACAACAATGCAAAGTAAGGTTGATTTCATGAAAGCTCACCAGCCTTGCTCTAGGCTAAGAAGGACACGTGAAACAGATTAGATATTCTTGTAGAACACAAAATTGCAGTAAAGTTTTCCAGGATGAGAAAAGGGGCTCCATTTCAGCACCACAAATATGAGGACGTGGTTTTCTTTTTGTTTGAATGTGCTCTTATTTTAGTCCAAATTCAATGGATTTTAGAAAGCATAAGCCTATAATAGAAGCACCTTTTGTTTGGTTTGAAAATACTAACAACTAATAATAAATGGAAAATGTATTTTTGGACATATTTTTGTATCAAAGTTATCATGTGGAAATTGTGGCCTTCTACACAACATGACAGCCCATTAAATGTTCACTCTAGGATACCACCTCTAAGAGCCGTAAACTTTAACTTTTTTTCCCTCACTTTCAAGGTGCAGTACCAAATGGTGGAATAAGTTTATAATCCTTATATAACTACTCTGAAACTTTAGTAAAAATGTTTTCCCCTTTTCATCCTTTGAAGAAACTGTGTTTAATGACAGTTTTACTCAATCCTTTTAACACCTTGTCAACATCCTGGTCCTGTGACAGATTTGGAATTAGCATGGCTAACATTTCTTCACCCTTGATCAATGAACTTCAGACTTTAACCAAAGAGCTTTTCATTCGTCTTACAGTGACATACGAGGCCTGTGCAGCAGGCCTACCCTTATCAATATTTACTCTCTATTTAGCCAGCCATTATTTTGTCCAAGCAAAGCCTTGGTTTTATTCTTTAAAAAAAGAGCAAGATGTTTGTAATGACAAAAAGAAAAACTCCTTTGGAGCGGAGGCAACACCCAATACATTAGAAAAATAAGGCTTTATGGTTGAGATGAGAAAACAAACAAGAGACAAAAATATACTTTATTTTTTTTTAACAGCATCAACAAAACTTTGCGGAAGATTGTCCATTTGTTTAAATGTTAAAGAGTTAGTTTACACCTACGCAGTAGTTATCATTAAATCTATTATCACAACAGGGAACAAGAAACTGTTCTTCAGATGATGACACAGGTATTTTCTCTTTAACCTATTAGGTTTCAAGGCTTCCTTTTTTCTTCATTCTTATTGGTCAAAAGAAGCTATTTATAATATTCAAATTTTAATATATCATTGTACTTCATAAGTTATTTACTTAGAGACAGTAGCAGAGGAGAAATTCACACAAGGTTTCCTTATTTCAGAAGACCTTTCTAAATATACAACTAATGCAGACTGATGCTTTAAATTTTAAAGAAAAATGCCTGGACAATTTTGTTGTAACGGGAGCTATAGCAAATTTGGGCCAAGAACATGATTTTCCTTCTCAGACACGTAAAATTGGGTCATGTGTCCCTGGAGTTAATGCATGAAAAGCAAAGACTTTGTAGAAAACATATATGTTGATGAAAACTTCTTGATATAGCTTTGGGACTTCTTTTGTAGCAAAAAATCTGAAATGTGATGCCAATGAATAGACTTTATTCTGACTAGTGCTTTCTTTTTAATGACAAAATAAGTGCTGCAATGAGATGTGTTACAGATACAGAAAAATGGATGTGTTTCAAATACGGTAGAATATAAACAAAATAAGTTCAGGAAAACACATTGCTTATTCACACTTTTTCCCTGAAACTTATAGTTCTTTTTATTATTTTCTTTTAACTTGTCAGATAGCTGTGGTGCTTTATGCTGAAAATTTGATATGCAAATTTTGAAAATGCATACTGGCAAATGAAAAGGCAACTGGAAAAATAGACCTACAGATTATAAGTGGAACTTTTGCTCTTAAAACATTTATTTTTCCTTGAAATCCCAACTGTAGGTCTCAGGGACTGTATTTTCAAAATACCTAAGGCCCACGTACTTATTGTTTTTGTGAGATTAAACTGGTACATGAAAAATTCAATGTAACCTCATACTATTCGATTGAAGATGCAGCAGATGCAGAATTTTTTGAGATGAAAATTACTGCTAGCAAAAGTACCCTGCAGACACACCAACAAGCATGCTGCAATAGTTCTGTAACAATACAAAACCAGTGTCAATAGGTGATATAGAAGTAATTAAACAAATGTTAACTGTTCTTCAGCTAGGATCAAGGAAGGTAGAAGAGCCCACAGGAACACTTTATAGCAGAACATACTTCTCTCTAGTAGCACATTAGTGCTTTAAATTTGATTTATCTTGCTTTCTGTTGCTTTAGTGCCCCTAATTCTTGCCTCTTCTGTCCCATGCTTTGACAAGCAAATACTTTGCTTAGGAAAAAATGATGCAGGATGAATAGTTTTTTGCTCAAGTTGTGGAGCATGGATGTTTCAGATATTTTGCACTTCAATTACTAGAAAAATCATTCCTCTGTAGGGTGCAAGACCTCACTGGTTCAAAGCTTTACCTTTACCTTCCAAGAAAGGAGAAAAAATTCTTAAGACATGTCCCTCTGACAAATTACAAAATTATTTCCACGGAGTCCATTTCAGAAGAGTAATTGACATTGCAACGTGTCTTTCTGTATTCCCCAATATTAAGAAAGAAGATGTATTATCCTTGTTTAAACATTATAAAGGCCTGCACAATGAAAATCAGAACAATGAAATTCTAACTAAAGTTTACAAGTAACAGCATTAATAGATTTGAATATCAATTTTTACAAAATGCATGCCAGTTAAATGACTTTCTTGATAGCTTTTAATCTGCTTCATTGCTTTTTTGCTCCCGGTGTCACTAACACTTTCTCTTTTTGCATAAGAGAGTAAAAACTCTAAGGATATATATTCAGCTGCGTAAAAAAAAATTACTGTATATGAAGAGAAATAAATCCTAGCCTTCCAAGATCACAGCAGTAAGGATAACAAAACCTTGTTACTTTCACTGGGTCAAGAAAAGGCTTCCTTCACAGATGTACAAGGAATTCAAACTCTCAAATGCCTCAAGCATAATTTGTTTTGGTGGTGAAAGAGGACTTTTCCAGGTTTCCATAGTTTGTTTTAATCAGAAATAATATTGTTCTGTTTTCTTTTAAAGCAGCTCTTTTTTGAGAAGTATATCAAGGAATACATCAGTTAATTTCCCGAAGAAAATTTTACCATACCCTTATCTTGCAGCTCAACCAATTTTGACTTTTCAGTGACTTATTTGAAAATATTATGTTGAATAAAATCTGTGGTTAGATATTTGCTGGTATTACAAAGTTGATTTTCCACTTTCATACATTAGAGAATAATGTATTACAAAATAATTCATAAAACCTCACACATATATGTAAATAAATGAAACTGTTTTAGGAAAAATTTCAATAAAATTTCTTACAACTGCAGTTACAAATGCATATTTTTACATGCAGATACAAACAGACAAGATTAAGCGTAATACTCGTCATAAGTAAATAATTTCTGCTTTCGTAATTCCAATGGCCTTTTACAGTTTATCCCAGTATTTTGTTCCATAAAAGTCTGATTTTGATCATTCTCCAACCATATGGAATTTCGAGCTTAATGGAACATTCATGTGATTCTCCACTTATATTGTTGAATCACCGGTTGCTTTCTTATAACCTTGCAAAATTGTTTTTTCTAGAGAAAAATATACAAATTTCAAAGCAACAGATCAACATGTAAAATTTCCTTAGCTCTAATTTCTGGTGAGAGCTGCTGTATTCTGAGAAATAGCTTCTAGCAATAACAGCAACATAAAAAATATTTCTGCATTGATGAGGAAGGGAAATTAAGGAAAGGGCAAGTTTACATTTATTTATATGTTGGTTCTATAAGCCACTATTCTAATCAATATTTCTATTTATGTTGTTTAGTGAATTATTATCAGAGAAATCATTGGCATGGCACCTGGGAAAAGTGTTATGCAAGGTACATCTGTCAAGAGCTGGCTTTTCAGGTGGCATATTCCATCAACTGTATGCATCTGTAGTAGATAACTTTGTGTTTCATTTTATTGCCTATAGCTGCACAATAAAAATTTGTAAGATCTAATGATTTTTCTAGCTATACCTGATGAAATTATCTGTGATGAAAGACAGTACAAATGAAGTTAAGAGGTAAAATTCTTATTGACTTTCATGGAGTACCCTGGCTTTTTCAGCATGGAATATTCATATTTTGGCCAAAATAAGGTTTTTTCCAGGCTCAAAGCAGAGCCAAGGTTTACCCAATGCCAAGTGAATTATTTTTATCAACTCAATGCATTCAGATACAAATAACAATTGCCCTTCAAAATGCCCAAGCTCTTAGTTTCTAATTCACTTTCTCTTGGTGCTGCACTTCCTGAAATTTACATTATCTGCCCACATGATACCCAGGTCTCAATGGACTTAAATGATAAAGAACTTAGGACTTTGTGCAGCTTTTTTATAGAAACAATTCTCAAAAACCTCTTATAAACTGTGAAAGTACTCTTCCAGAGAAAATTAAATTACTCTTTTTAGAAGCATTTTTAGTAATCCATCTAGAAATGGTAATACTCTACCAGGTTATTTACATATTACTACTGAAGTGGTACAAAGCTGTTGCTGAGGTATATGTAAAATGGTTTAATATTTTCATATATATTTTTACTCTGATGTAATTTTTGACCAATCTAAGAATTAAAAAATGACCACTTGAACTTTATTTCTAAATAAATTCATATCTTGAAGGATTAATATAGATTCTCATGCTCAAGTTTTTGTGAAAGTGCGTAGAGACCCATGGCTAAGGTAGCTTTGGTAAAAAATGCTGATTATGGGAAGCTTCAGCAAATAATTTATTTGTCTGTGGTAGTGTTATGTTCAAAGAAGTTCACTTACTAATTTAAATTACTAAATTAACCTTCCCAATTTCCATACGAAAAATACCTACAGCAACAGGTATATACATTCATTCCTAGTTTTTATAAATATTCAAAGCAACCTAGCACTGGCTTCATAACAGCTGTTACTAATTCATCAACTTTATAAAAATTTACCATTTTGATAAAAAGAGAAAATATTCACTGTGTCCCAGCAGGTGACATTTACAGAGTTGGAACACTGGGTACCCATAACACTCTGTGTCAACCATCCATTTTCCCGATGGAATGTAAGGGTTTGTCACTGTAATGTTATTTGTGTAGGTGATAGTCTGAGGGCCTTCCACCAGGGTGGTGGTTTCTAGAGCAGAGATGGTTGCCACATCTTTTACTATGCAAGCCAAGGAATGACTGCCATTTGAATCTTTGACTCAAATATCTAAATAAATTAATAAAATTAATTTGTACCAAAAAAAAAAAATTAATTTTCTAAGTTGGCTCCGATGTGCTTTTATCCTTTTAAGATATGCTCCTTTCCATAGCATTTTTCCTATGGTTTGAATATGATATTTATATTTGTGTGTGTGTGTGTGTGTGTGTGTATTTGCAGGAGAGTGAGCAAGCAAGCAAGACTGGAATAAGGAGAGACATCATGTATTTTTTGTGTCCTTTTACTGTATAATAAGAAAACTTGCTCTCCTAATGTATTCAAACTCCTACATACCCTTGCAGGCAATTAAAAAATGCTTTCTAACTGCCTTTGAGGCACAGCACACTTGACAAGTTTGGCAGGTTTCTTGTCAGTTTGCTGAACCTGATACAATTGCAAGTAGTCTCAAGCTTACACAACTCTAGTTTTATAACTCCCCAAATCCCTTTTTACAAGCAAGATCTATGTGCATATCCAATCTAACAGCTTTAAGAGTTTGAACACCTGCTCCTTTTAAGTCATTCACATCTCGTGTCATTATTTATAAATGCTCTAAAACACGGTGCATAAATCATTGTTGGTGTATCAGTGAAAGAGAAAAAAAAAATGCCCTAAAAGCACAAATACTGAATAGGTCCTTTAAAAACACTCTCTTCCAATCATCAATATGTTGAATTGGAACATTTTCAAAATACATGTTTTTTATGCAATAAAATAGAGATTTGTTTTGCATGCAAGCTAAGATTAAAATTCAGGGGTTGAAAAAAACTATCCTGCTTTGAGTATTTCTTGCTAGACAGAAATATTTGTTGACCCAAGATTAGAACAGCAAACTCATTAAGTAAATTAATAACCCACATAATTTAAGATTCCTAAGATTTCTGGTAGGAGTTTTATACAAGGATCTATTACCTCTGTTTGACTCTGCTGCTCTCATTGTAGTTTCTTAGGAAAACATGTACTTTTTTCAAGACCCACCAAATAGCTGGTTTTAATATGCTGAGAAACATAAGGTAAATTGAATGATTAACATCCCAGCCTAGAAAGTAGTGCTATTGCAAGTTAACCTAAGCAGAAAAAGAATTGTTGTATTCTACCCACTTCCAGGGCATATTGAGAGTAGCAACACCAAGTCATAGAAAACGAGGACAGTGTTTGGACAGAATGATGGGGGCAGGATTGCTGCTGATTTACTTTTGTGGCAAGAGTTGTTGAGACCGAAATGGGCCTCTGAAAGAAAGTCTTTCCCAGCTACTTTCATGAAAGGATGGATATCTGATTCCTGTCTATAGACAGAAAAGATGCCCTGAGCTCTCATCACTTTCCCAGCTATGTACAGAGCTACAGACAGGCCCGTACTCCTATTTACCTCCCTACACTTTTAAAAGACAGAACCTGAAGACCAATAATGGCCAGAAAGCAGGCCAATAGAGTCTCTGCTCTCTATTGCCTTAGATCCACATCTAGGGAGGCTCAACACCATCAGCCTTCCAGGCCACACAGTCCTGGAGACAGCCTAGGAAGGAGGGGGCAGAGTACAGAAGATGAAGCTCATGGAATCTTATATCAGCTTTCTCAGAAAAAGGAATGAGTTAACAAGTAGCAGAGGCAGGTGAAATGCAGACAGTGACTTCACAGGGACAGCAAGGACCCGGATCTACTAAATGTGATAAATCAATATGAATCATACGGCACATTCCGAATACGCAGCTCAGAAGGATTGTGGGTGCAGTGTCTGAAAGTCCCTTGTGTAAGCGAACAAAGACAGTTCTATTCATCATATCCAGAGCACTTTCTTTGGACATAGGACCTTAAAAGGCCTTGATTTCTTTTTAAATGTGCCTATTCAAGCAGTCGTATTGAGACCCAATAAATGAGGTTAACAGCCTACCTTCAAGTAAGAAAATTTACTGTTGTCAACAACAGCCACAGAGAAACTATCCTCTACCCCTCCTCATCTTCATTACTTATCACCAGAACACAGTGTTGTTATAGCTTTTGTCAGTTAAAAACCTTATTCTGCAAGCTAAATAAAATCTACACTACAAAACTGTTTTCTGATATACCATATGGTTTACTCAGTCAGAAAGGTAACATTCGAGAAACTTGGTAAGTAGAATAGGAGGCATTTATATGTTTCTCTGATGCACAAATAAGAAAGGTTATCAGATTTTCAAAAGGAAAACCTACCAAAATGAAATATCTAAAAGGCTTTTCCATATTTTGTGACCTTTTTAGCACATCTTCTGTCTCTCAAAATGGACATAATCCAACTAATATGAGATACACTTGTATGAATAGGAAGTTTCTATCAAGTCTTTACCAGTTCTTTAGGTCCTTTTCATGATACTTAAGAAAAATATTTATTTTCTTTTTAAAAAACACTAAAAGAACTATTAGTGTTCATCATCAGTTTCCCACTGGGTTTCATAAAATTCTTTGCTTAAACTTTTTACCCATTTTCAAGACAAGAACTGTCCAGTTCTCCCACCAATGTTTATATATATATAGTCTTTCAAGATCCCTGGTGTCCACACACCTGAAGAGCAGGTAAAGTTTATGGATGAATTTGCTGAAGGAAAAAGTCATAAACTACTGTGTACATGATCCCAGTGTACCTCTCCAAGCTGAATTTTCAAGACTTTCACAATATGTCAATATGTCTCTGAGAACCCACTGCTTTAAACCTAAAGAAAACGAATCCTCCAGATGGTATCTGCTGAAATTTGCAGGCTGGAGTCTACTATCTGAGAAGTATAAATTCCATGTTTTCAAGCCTTGTTTGCTTCTGTCAGATAATGGTAGTTGAATGCAATCATGAAACTGTCTAGTGCTATTTCTTCTGTTAATGCGAAGATAGTTAATACACTCTGTGAGTTTTCCTGAGGAATTTAAACTGGCATGTAAGTGATTCTAATGTCAATATTTAAACGTAAGAGTGCATAACCAATTTTTTTTTTTTAATCCCATTATAACATTGTTTTTTTTCAGAGACTTTGTCACACCGGCAAGAAAATATCTCAGAATACACATACTAGAGGAAAAAATAATATTGCCATCAGTAAGGTATGACCTATAGTCCAGATGATTGCCTATGAAAAAGTTAAACTTGAACTTTATAACAAATAAAATATAGTATATGTATACATTATATATATAGTGTAATAAAGCAAGACTACTCGGTCATCCCTTTTGGAAGTTTTTAAAGCAAACTGTTCCTAATTTGGAAAGCCAGATGAAAAAGAAATTAACTTTGTTTCCCTCTTATGTTTCCTAGCTTCGGGTAAAATGATGACATTAAATGATTAATCAAATTTTGTGGACTGGTAATTAAATTTAGTTACATATAACTAGAGAGCTTCATGGCAAGAAGATAAAACCAACTTACCTTTCCAAGGGAAGTAAACCAATTAATAATTGGTCAGTGGAAACACACATGAAAATTCATTTTCTTTGCTAACACACCATGATATCCAAACACAGAGCTCCAGCTATGAGATTTTTCTAGGTCAATGTTTTTAGGATTTTCTCTAGTCCAGTACACAAGCAGTGTGTGAAGACACCCATTTCTACAGTGGAACATCATACAACGCATTGACCGAACTAGCGCTATCTCCAACTTCCCTTACTTCCCTGTTCCTACTGATAAGCATGGCCCGCTGAGTTAAGCCCGTTATAAGGATCATTTTCATCAACTCCTTTGGGCACCCTTCTGTGGTGGGTTGACCTTGGCTGAATGCCAGGTGCCCACCCAGCCACTCTATCACTCCCCAGCAGGACAGGGGAGAGAGTAAGATGGAAAACAACTCATGAGTATGGATAAGGCAGTTTATTTAAAGCAAAAGGAAAGCGAAAGATAACACGGTTTATTCTCTACTTCCCATCAGCAGTGATGGCTGGCCACCTCCAAGAAGCAGGGCTTCAGCACACATAATGGTTCCTCAGTGGGCAACCACTGGAGACAGTGAATGTCTGCCTTCCTGCTCCTTGCCTGAGCTTTTATATCTGAACTGACAACATATGATTTGAAATAACCCTTTGGTCAGTTTGGGTCAGCTGCCCTACTTGGGTCCCCTCCCAGAATCTTGCCCTCGATTGAGGAAGGAATGATACAGTTGGTGCTGTGCTCAGCAGTAGCCAAAACACCAGTGTGTTATCAACACCCTTCGAACTACCAATGCAAGGCACAGCTCTGTGAGGGCTACTGTGAGGAAATGAACTCCAGCTCAGCCAGATGCAATACAACTTCCTATCCTTTTATCCATGTCTATCGCTTAAATCATCAATGAGATACATAACTTTCAGTAACCTCCACTACATTCTCCTTTATAGATTTTTATCTGCTACCCCAGCTTTCCCCAGTCTGAGTGTCACCACCACTGGAAATGGTTTTGTGGGGCAGAATAGCAGATAAAACCATCAGTTGTAATAGAGGATTCAGGGGACAGTGGCTCAAATCCTGGAATTTCCAAGTACTGCAAGGATAATTTCAGCCCCATCCACTCCTCTCATTTCTCCTTCCAACACTAAGGATTTCAGAGAGTACAAGTATATCTTGAAACTTAAGTGCAGTGCAAGTAAAACATGGTACATTCATTGGAGATTACTCCAAAACACACAGGGACCAAGACTAGAGGACAATAAAAATGCTCAGAGAATAAAACAATTTTCAAATTCTATAAGTGTTTCATTATTAGATTTAGTGGAAAATATTAATTTTAATATTATTATAAAATGTACTACTGTGCACAGATCCATTTTTGCATATGCAAATGGAACACAAAACAATCATTGAGTATATATACTTTTTCTGATTTGTGATGTCTCTTTAAGGCAAAACAAGAGTACATCAATGTCCAGACCAATGACTGCTTTTAAAAAGTACTTGCCACAAAAAATTTTCCTTATTTTCTTCTTTCACAGAGGATTTACAGAAGGGTCTGTTCTTTAATTGGAGTCAGTAAAAAGACCTTTACTTCAGGCTTGTCTTCTGACAATCCTTACAGTATGTGCAGGTCTCAAAAAATTTACATTTATATTTCTCAGGGTTACTGCATCCTTTAGAGAATTTACTTTTGAAATGCTTTTGAATACAAACCCCTTATTAATAATGTTTTAAAACTTTTATCTTCTTTAACTGAGTTCTTCTGTGTTCTTTTAAAGTTTTATTGTAAGGAAAATACTTGGGTTTATACATTTATTTCTTTTACAGAAAGAGATGCCTGCAAATAGATTAATGTGAATAGTATTAATGTATCATTAATCTCTCCTACATTTGCATCCACATTTTAAATTAATTTCAATAAACTTGGTTTTACATGTAACTTCCAAAATATCTCAGTGATTCAGAAGTCTATAAGATTTTGCGGTTAAATTCACAGAATTCTTTCTTGACAAAAAAAATAATTAAATGTCTCTGATTTCCTTAACTTAGATTTCAAATTCTGTCCCTTTCTGTCCCCTTTTCTCATTCTCAGTCTGTTTCTTTTTCCAGTTGCTACTGTGGCTTGTGGCTATGTATCAGATATAGAAAATGACTGCAAGCCTTTTAAGACACCATGCATGGCAATATGGAGAATATCACACAGTGGAGTTCTGAGATGAAGAAAGGAGCACAGAACTCCTCTAGTGGCATCTAAGTGTGCTGGGAGAGCTTTTGGACAATTTAGGGAGTGAGTGTGGACTGGGGATATGCTTTTAGAACTCCCTGCTACTTGGCACCTACTGCAAACTGCATTTCTAATGCACTGTGAAATCCCAGCAGTGGGAAAATATTGTGCTGAACGACTGCTGTGGACTAATTATACAGATACAAAACAAAGCCGTTGGGCAAGTTCTGACAAAAGCTGAGGGGTTCAATACAGAATATTGCTTCCTTAAAACATCAAGCTGTGAGCCCAGCTTTTGGGTCTGCAGTGTGGCTCTCTGTATAACAGAGGGGAAGATTTGCAGGTGTCGAAAGGGATCAAGGAACCAAACCAGGAGCCCGTTAAATGTCCAGAGTAAACTGGCTGGAGGGATATGAAAAATATGTTCATGAGCATAAGAGCATTACTTTAGGTTGCAAAAAGGCACTTAGCTCAGGTTTCATGATTCTGAAGTCTTAGGTCTCAGTCTATGCCTCTCCACCCATTCTAGACACAGCAGGGAAATCAGATAATTTCCCAAGTAGCTTCATAGTTGACATGTTTACTTATCAGTGATAACATCTTAATCCAGGAACAAAGGATAGGACTAAAGGGACTCCCTAGGGTTATTTATAGACTTCCTCAGGAAGGTGGAAGAATAGCTAAAGTAGAAAGATGTGGATTCCCTCCTGTTAATCAGTTCTCAAATCACAGAGCTTTTGGATAAGACAACACTGTCATTTATCACAGGGTAAGCCAAGCTCAAGAGGTTTGAAACTGTGAGAAGGCATACTGGTTTGGACCCTGCAGGAAATTTTACTATGTGAATCTCAGTCATGTTTGAGGGAGAATTAATCATTTAGGTGCAAACAGCACTGCTTCTGGGCATGAAGAGGAACATACTTTTAGGTAAGTGGAAAAGATTCACATTCTTTCACTTGAAACAAAAGAATGCCTATCTGCACAGAGGAATAGGGAATAAATGCATCCATCAGATCTCTGCTAAAAGAGTAACAGAGAAGTGGAGGGGATGAAATGTATCATTGATCATGGATTCTGATATATTTGACTTACAATGTATTGTGGCATGTGAAGTGTATAGAAAAGTCAGGGTCCCGCCACACAGGCTTTTAAGTTGTTCTGCAGGTACAGGGTGGTCCTTCTCCTGGAACACAGGACACTTGGCAGGTACCTGGAGTAGATAAATTAACAAGTGTCTTTTCTTCTGCAGGGAAAAAAATTCTGACAGGCAAACCCAAACATATGTAGTTCTATCACAGGAGCTTTATAATTAGCAATCACAGCATGGATTAGCAATCACAGTTATGGATTTAAAAGACTGAATTGTTTTTCCAGAGCAAGCCCATTGCGGCTGAAAGATCTGACAAGTACTGTAGGACAGAAAATTCTGTGACTCATACTTCACATAATTTCCATCTCTAATCAAGATGACTGAGTCATAAGACAACTTAGGAACAATTAGTTATGATTCAGAAAATTCAGATTACAGCATGATAGTTCCTTTAAAAAAATTGGACCACATCCATATTTCCAAATTAGCATATCTGCTTCCATGTCTACTGAAATACCAGTTTGATGCATTCCCATGGCTACTTAAATACCTATTTGATGACTTCTAGAGTACCCCAAAGTTTGCATTTTTTTTCTTGTTCTTGCTAGGTATAAGAACCCCAAAGACCTTAAATGGGTGAGGTTTTTTTCTTCTTTCATGAACAAAATACTAATTAAAGAAATTTCACTCTTAATGTCATTTCCACTGCTTACCTTCTGTGTATTTTGTCCCGTCTGCTTTCTAAAACAATTCCAAATATATATTCCAAAAGGGAACAATTTAACATAGATCAAAGGTTTCCTTCATAATCAAAGGAAAGTACTAAATATCCTCACAGAGTGATATCCAGACCACATTCCCTTTTTACATTAACTCTATGATTTGGATGCCTTCAGAGGGCAATGTATTCCCAATCTCTTTCCCAAAGAATACTGTGAACAAGTGAGAAATTTCAGGCATCTCCACTTCTGGGTTTCTCACTCACCTTGCTGTAGGACAAATCTGATGGTTTTCTCATAGTAATTTAGAGGTCTGATGATCTCCACCTCTCCTGCTGAACATGTGGTTTGGGCACAGGTCAACAACACCTTCAAGCATAGACAGGCCCCCATGTAGTTCTGGTGAACACTGGTGAACTGACTTAGCAGTTGGAAAGAAGACAAATTTTCATCCACAATTTAGAGAGGAAATAGAAAGGTGAAGTTATAAATAGAGGATTGAAGTGTGAAGTCACGAATCTATTCACTATTATGGAGATCAATATTGTGAGAAGACATCATTACACTACCTCTAAATCAGGAAGATGGCACTTCTAATATTCAATAGCGTAATCCAAATAATACTGAAGTCAGTGGAGGTTTCTCCAAACAATTCAGTGGGATTTGGATGCAGCAATAATATGCATTACTGAGCTCAAGGGGAAAAAAATCTTCAGATTATAGACCAGTTGAAAGAGAAAAAAAGTTCAATGTCTATCAAGTTGATAGTCTCACATTTGTTTTCCAAGAATAAACAAGTGCATGTACAGATAATGTGTGCTACTACTCAGTGAGTCACAATCTCTTTTTTTTAGCTTGTATTTCAAATTAACTGGCTGTTAATTACATAGAATTTTTGTCTAGTTACTGTGATTGTTATTTAATACTTGCTTATTCTCACATAATTGGTGATCTAATCAAGACAGTTTGTATCATAAACTATGAATATTACAACTAAGTAAAAACCTCAAAATTATCACCCTGTTCGGTTTTAGCTATGTAGAACATGGTCACTTGTGTATTAAAAATTAATAAACTGATTAAAGCAGATTCCTAAGTTATTAGAAATACTAATATGAACTTAAGTAGTATAAACCACAAACCAAGAATGATTTACTAGGGATGTCTGTAAACATTAACTAATAAAATACATCTTGGAAAATTTCCCAGTCTCTTCTAATACAATTTGTGAAAAGGAAATAAAAGTCCAAATTCATCAAACAAATTATTCATTGACAGCTATTTGTTAAGTTCTGTTAATTAAGCAGTAGGTTAATTACAGAAAAGAATTGTGTGTGAGGGGACAACAAGGGAATTCTGCTTGTGAATTAAGTGTTGGATTGAATTGAAGAAGTGTTTTCTCCTCTTACCAATTGAGGCTGTTAATTATTCTATGTATTGTGCACTGTAAAAGTTCAAAAACAATAAAAAGCCTTGGAAAAGTTCTTCCATTAGATTAATTTCTTTTTCTGTCAGCAGTAGTCTGGGAATCCAGGAAGTTCCCAATCATTATTTTTATGAACTATTTTAAGTTTCTTCTAAGGAGTAATTTTTTCCCCTCAAATCAATTAACAGTTGAGCCATGCCATCCATAAGTACATGTAGGTCATTCTAAATGAATGGGAAAATTGATTAAAATACTGGATCAATGTTCACTTTTAAAATGCTTATCAAATCTTAGCATACTCTGCACCCTTCAAACTGTCAAGGCCAGAGCTTTAAACAAGAACCCTGAAGGGACACAGACAATTCCGAGTTCAAGAAATATTCTGTAACCTCACTCACAATTCTGCTTATCTGCAGAAAGAAAAGTGAGGAGGTGATTGTAATAGATGAAGGTATATATATCCTTCAGATAAGGTTTACACCTCATAAAATAAGACTGTTAAGAGGTTAATGCTTGATATTGTTAAGAGAGATTTTTGACAAAAACCTGACTCATTTTCCTCTATCACATAAGCAGCTTTGTACGCTTCCACAGACACTACTCACTGTGTGCACAAGTTTTATAGGATTAGAGGACTTTTGATTTATAGGAATGTGGGACTGGAAGAGACCGCCAGGGTCACTGAATCCAGGTCCTTGCTTTCACATGGAGCCTTGCCATATAAACCTCCCTTTCATACGTGAATCAGCTTCTATCTTACAAGTCATTAAAGGGTTTTGCCGCTACATCTTCAGTTGTAAATGTATTCCAAATTCCATTCTTCTGACAGGAACATCCCACCTAATATTTAGGACAGTTGTAACATTTTTCACCTCCCTCTTTTTTTTTTTTTTCCCCTGTCTGTGTGCATGTAAGTTGTTGTTCCTGAGCAGTGTTCTTTTCAGATGAAACACATTTCTCCATCTTTACTGTTTAATTCTGATATGCTGTAAAATAAGAAAAGTTTTTTACTAGGCTGGCTAAGTCTAGTAAGTGGAGTACAGGCATAACCTAGTGACAGATTCTTCAGTCTTTTCTGTAATCTATCATGACTTTATTTAGCTTTGGATTCTTTCTATAGGAATTATCAGAAATGCATAGAGTACTTAAAATATAAAAATGCTAATAATACATAGAGTGTCACAATTTTTCCTCCAAATTTATCTTTCTGTTAATTTATTACAGTGGTAATTGGGCTTATCCTCCCATCATACAAACTTTTATTTGCTGCTACTCCCAGCTACAAGTCCCCAGAGGGCATGAGAAATTACTTTCATTATGCTTCAACCTTCTGTTATTGAACTTTGACCTGACAAAGTTTATCCTCAATCTGCTATTACAACCATTTCAGTCATCTAGTTATTCTGTTTAAATATCATGCTTTTTCACTCTATGGATGATGTTTTTCAAATCTTTTAGTATCAAAAATGTCACCAGTCTTCTTATCTTTTTGTACATCTCTCTTTGAAGAAACTATTAAATCAGACTATATTCAGGACTGAGCCTTGAGGAATCTCATGATGAAACTACCCTCTGATGCCATACTCCACTACAAAGACATGCAAAATCACATTTTTCCTGAGTAATACTCTGTTTTTCTGCAAACGGTTGATTCAGCAAGGTTGACACATTTCTTAGTAAGGTGCTCTCCTCTATATCATTTCTGAATTTGAATTCAGAGCTAAAATAACTCCAAATGCTACAGCAGGATTTCTACTAGCATCTACATGCATGGTGCATTCTTATTGTTACACTTCCAGTGCACAGTCTATAGTCAGAAATATTATTTTTTCACCTGGAGTTCCCATTAACTAGTATTTACTGAATGAAGAGCTCATAAGCTTGTTTGGTTCAGCTACAGATGCAAACAGAAAGCCGGTTCCCCTCCAGCACTGGCTACTCTAAGCACTCCCTTGAAATACAAGGGAGCGTTGTCAAATATGTTTGTGACCAGTGCTACCATGAATGAATGAATGTAAGGAAGATCGTAATGAAAACAGATGCTGATATTTACATGCATTTAAAGTAAATTTCATTGATGATATAGTGTAGGCTTCAATCTTAATTTAAAGATAATTAAAGAATAATGAGATCCTAGGTAACAGCCACATGACTTTCACTAACTAATCTCGTCAGTAGCCCTAATGCATATTAACATCAACGTTCTCTTTGACTTCTTTTTGTCTCAGTCCAGTGGTGACTTAAACTTGACATTTCACAGCATGCCTACACTACATACACACACATGCAAAAAAAAAACCCCACACAACAAAAAACCCCAAACCAACCAAAAATAAACTGCTATGGGGTTTAGGATGGTTCTGCAAGCTGTTTGTTGTTTTTTTTTTTTGACTGAAAACTAGTATTTCAATCTGCTGGCAAATGAAATTAAATGGAACTGTTGCTCATTTCACAGATGTCAATGAGCTTCAATAACTACTGCTCAGGATTGATACAGGTGGATTTGAACCATTCACCTTATAGCAAGAAGTTCTCCATTTTCTTCATTTTCTCAGCTTCTTGGTCTACTCAAGTATCACTTTGAGTCCCTGCAAATTTCTAGAGGTTAGAGCTCCTATTATATGCTTATGTGCCTCAAATCAGTAGTAAATACTATTAGCTTCCTTGTCTATTGCCAAATATTTTAAAAATGTTTTCCTTTTTTAACACTTCACATCTGTTTCCTGATACAACATTTTATTTCAAGAAATAAAGGAATAGGAGAGAAAGAGAGGCTACATATTTTAGAGACTTAACTTTTTAGAAGAGACCACTTAGGATCTTTAAGTGAGAAAGAGAGGTATGAACTATACCTTATTTACTGTTTCTTTTACCACTTGAGCTTACACAGTGGTCAGATAGATGAGGTTTAACCCAAAGAAGTGGTAAAATCAGTACTATCTATTCATGAAAGTGAAAAAACGTAAAGAAACCAGTGTAGAAATGGGCTCCTGGGTCAATCACAGGATCAGATTTGTCTCTCTTTCATATCAGTCATCTGAACTGAAGCCAATACACTGGTAGTTCAGAACTAGAGCTCTTGGTCTCTATGGGTCAGGGTTTCCGTGGAAGTTCTCTGATTCCAAACAAGTGTGGTATCATCTGCTCATAGTTTTTGATGTACAATGCTGGTATGTGTTAATCAAAAGGCTAAACAATTCTTATTTCAATATTGCCTCAATCTTATTTCTGCTGTAAGCACTTTTTGTAGTATCACTTAGAAATCCAAAGTGATTCCATTTTCCTTGGCTGAAAAGTGAGCTTCTTGGTAGGTACAATTCCATTTAGGTGATACTGATTGAAACGACACTGGTAAAAATTAAATACAGGGTCTGACACGTTTTCTGCACTAGTTCATTGACTACAACAGCTGCACATTCTAGCATTACTTATCTTCCAAAATCTTATTATAAGCTAGATTAGTTTGTAAAATCATTCAAGAGAGACGAGAAAATCAAGCAGTACTGGCAGATGTAGTCATGCTATGATTGAATCTGTCTGTCTCTTATTTGTCCCTGTTCAGTGGAGTTTGGATGAGCTGCTTGTTTTCTAGTGTTCATACGTTCTCTATATCTAGGCCACCTTTGAGTCTGCATATGCAGAGTCTCTTACCACATGTTTCTGATCTTCTGATATCAGGGTTCAGTTTTGTTGCTCCAACTCTTTATCCTCTGTTCCACCTTATTGGGAAGGCAATGAAAGGGGTTAAATTACTATGAAGTTATTTAGATAGTAATCAAATTTTAATTGAAATAAGAAAATTTGACTCAAAGTATATATAGATGCTTTGTGGGTCACAGATTTTTTTTCTCAGAGTCTCACAATTCTTTGATGTTCCTGTGAGCTGCCAAAGTAATTTGACATGAGTAGATGAAGTTTTATTCTTACGCTCTTTGCCAATGAGTTTGGAGAAATCTTCATTTGTTATTCAAAATTAGACATTAAATACAAAATCTGCTATTTGTTTACCTTTTTCCAGAATCACGTCATTTCAAAGAAACCTTAATTAAAAAAAATTTAAAAAGGCCAAATTTTTGCAGATTTAAATCTGCTGTGTAAATTAGAAATTTCACTCTTGAAAATTTTGATACTAAAAAGAATATAAGCATTTATACAATACTAAAAAGAACCCAACAAACAAACCAAAACCAAAGCCTTCCAAAAAAACAAACCCACAAGAAAACCCCCAGAAAACCCAAAAAACCCAACAACAATAACACACAAGAAATCACCCACCCTCCCCAAAGAAAAAATGGTAAAAATTATGGCTTCCATCTAGGTTGCTGATGTCAGTACAGTACATATTGAAAATTATTGATTTTATTGTTTGATGATGAGTTTTTAGTTTCTTAAGTTTACTGTCCACATTCTAGAACCTCACTGATTTATAGGAAAGCAGGACTGAGAAAGCGCAACTGTGAATCCTTGCTGTTTCCAAATCTATGGTGAGAACAGGGCAGTTGCACAAGGGCAAGCTTTGTGTTCTGTTTGCAGTTAGTTGTTCCAAGAACTAGACACATAGGTGTATATCAGCTTCTCTTTAGGTTGATAATGCCTGTGTTTTTATATAAATACATACGTATACACATCCACATACACATATAAATGTTTTTAAGTGTGTGTGTGTGTGTGTGTGTGTGTGTGTGTGTCCATGCATATGCACCTATATGTGTGAATATATGCATTTATTACTATTCCTAGTAGCTTATAGGCAGTCCAGCTCTGGAAAGCTGAGCAAACTCCCTTCTGACACAAGCATTACTGACAAAATTGTCAATTATTTCCAGCATGGAATCTTAATTGCCAGTGTGTGAGCTGCAAAGAACCCAGTTTTATTAGCAGATTCCAGGTTCAGTTTGCAGGTAATTTGCTAACAAAGGCACATCACTCTAGCTCAGATTGTCATTCTGAAAGCTCTATAGGTCTTTCTTCTGTTCTGATCTGTATTAATTGTGCTGACTGTCATGCAGAACAATTTCCAGTCCCTCTGTTACAGAGTTTTTCCTGTCCAGCCATGAGGAGACTATTAACACCTTTCTACTGGAAGCACATAAAATAATCATGGGAGCTGTTTATGTTAATTCAAACCAACTCAGACCTTTTTTTTTTTTTTTCAGAATAATTACTGTTTCAAAATATAAGCATGTGTTAAAAGATCAGGATTAATTTGTAAGAGCTGAATGACAATATTTCCAATGGCTTATTAAACACTAATTAGATTTAAAATGGTGTGACTCTACATACACTTGTCTGTATCAGGAAGTTTAAATATCTGGTTTATAAGTAATGCAGGTTGTAAGGTTACAAAGTTTAATATCACTAGGGGATATCTTACTATATTAGATAACAAGCAATACATTCAGTTCTGGGCTTTTTCAGAACTAGCATAAAAGATTTAGTTTTTTTTTTTTTTTTTTTAAACCAGCAGTATGTCATGTGCTAATTAACCAGCTGGCTTAAATAATATGGGGCTCCACTCATCTGGCTGCACTTTAAACCTTACAAATAAAGGATTTCCTTAAATTTCTGCCTAGAAATTAAGACAAGTTATATTTCCCCAGTAAAGTGAAAGACAAGAAACTATAGTGCAAAGAAAAATAATTATTTTAATATTACAAAGGTGCGGATCAAAATTTGTGTCCTTTATTCCTGCAAGTAATCAAAAATAAATGGAGGAAGGAGAAGCGGGGCAACAAAAACAAAAATCTTAGTAAATTTGCTGTAATGCACAGCATTAATTGAAAGCAATAAGCTTGAATAATGACAACTACAAATCTCAGTGTGCAGCACATGAAAAAGTTATTTGTTAGCTTAGCACCTATAGCTTACGGGATATGATGAAACCTGAGTTCAAGTAAAAGATAACACTGAAGACATTGCACAGTGAAATATGTTCTGAACTGACAGTGCAAGGCAACCCTAGTTAACTGCAGGGGCAATGAAAAGTCAAGCAAACAAGAAGGCTCTGAAAGTATATATATTTGCTTAACTCTTTTACAAGGTTGTTCAAATCCAAAAATATTCCATCTCTGTAACAGCAAATATATGCTCATGACCAGAACACTGGCCTTTCCTTCAGAGCTCATGTGAATTTAGCAGCTTGGGTGTAAGGTCCAGGTTCTGCTCCTGTCTCATTCCCCTGGGTTATTTTTAAAGACAGAACTATATTCTATCTCCACTTTGTTGATAGAGTCTGATGTGAAATCTTCACTTTTTTAAAAATAATGAGGGTTTTGCCACGATTTCTGCAGGACCAGGGTTTACACTGATCTACCTCTCCCATATCACAGGTTTTATTCATTGTTTAATTTACCTATTTACATTTCCAGTATGCACAATTTTTCCCACCTATTTCTCAGCTGCCTTTTTTTTCCTTTTTTTCTTTTAACATATTAAATAGTGAACACATCAGCCGCTCCCTGCAGGAGAAGCATTGGCTGTTATAGCTGTCTGATGATGAGCAATCTGCTCAGTAGTTCTCTTCCAAATATAAATCTCATATGAGATGCAGATTTATTTGCAATATTACACTTAGCAAATAAAAGTGCATTGTCTAGACTTTTCTAGGTAACATTTCCTCCCACAGCTGGATAGAGTACTACTGGTTACAGGAGATTTGAAAGTATACTATTACAAAAATGGTGTGATATTCTAGGTAAAAAAAGAACATTTAAATGCCAAATGCCAAATACCTTTGCCACTAATCTGCTATATAAGTATATGTTATTAACTCAATTAAACTTAATTATCTCAAATTAAATTTGTATTTGGTTTTGGCTTTTTTTCCGATAGCCTTTACTTGCCAATAGTCTCCAATAACAAATAACATAACTGCACAAGCCCAGATTTGATCTGACATTCACTGACGCATCACCCAGCATTTTCTACTTGAACTTTTACAATTAAATCTTAGGTTTATTTATGTTTATGTGAGTTCTGTCATTAAATTTCCTAAGTCAAGACTTTGCCCTTAAAGATTTCAGCTATGCACAAAGCTAAGGGGTAAATTATGAGACAGTATGGATGAAACCTTGGTTTGGCTGAAGTCTTTTGGCATTTTGCCCACGATGTCAGGAGAGACAACAATGCATAAACAGAAATGTTCTCTTATTCTTCCTTTATGTTGGCCTGATAAAGTGTAGAATTTAAATATATTTAAGTAAAACTTTTTATTTCATTCAGAATCTAGCTGAGTTTTGTCTCAAACTCATCTGTATGCAGCAAAAAAATTCTTATCATGACTTAAGTGGCATTTTAGGCTTGAATTGTCCCATCAATTCATACAATTAGGATTATATTCTAACATTATGCTGGGCATATGTTGCGTGAGTTATAATGATCTGTGTGGTTTAGCTCATTTACTCCACTGTCATATCATCCCATGTCTCTTCCATGATATCTTGGAGGTAGCTGCCTTCACTGGAGCTAGACTAGCTTAGCTAGTGTCACTGAATCATGTATTACACTCCAATTGCTTTTCTTTTGTTCCATAATTGTTCATATCAGAACTATTGGGTACAAGACCCCACTGAGGCATACACTAAAGCTGTATTTCATATGAGTCAACATTACATATCTATTAGGTTAAGCCAAAACACGTAGAATTTGGTGTGTTTACACCCCTCAGGGTGTCACGTAGTATCTGATCACTTAGGGAGTCAGACATTTAAAAATTGTTAACTTGTAAAAAAAATTTTTTACTGAATACGAAGTTATGAAAAAGAATTTATATGGACTCTGTCCAATGTCATGTGACTTTTGACCTTTTTTATATGCTACCATTTATTCTAAATGTAGTTTTAGCATCTTGTCAAGCCATAGTCACAGACTGCCTTGGATAGGTAGTCCTGTTTTCCGTCAGATCTCTTTAAGGTGTACTTGGGTTTTTGACTGCTTTAAAAGTTTATATCTAATTTTTCTAGATGCCCTTGGGGTAATAATGTATTTGGTTTCATTTTCCATCTGTTAGTACTACAGAACATTTTGACTGCTAAATTATTCCTTTCCACTACACCTGCCTTTAACTATTTAATTACAAGTATTTGCTATGTGTGTGGGATTTTCAATTTAAAGATGTTATTTTTTGGGAAATCTATCAACAGTTTTCACAGCTATCAGTAAAATAGATCTGATAAGACAAAGAATGATCTCTTCATAGATACAGAACAAAAATTGCCTTCTTCGTTCTTGAGAGTAAAATATAACTTCATAAGGCTTCAAAGAATGTTATATTATAACTGGCTATCTTTTCTAATAAGTAGCCTAAATTTTTGTGAAATAATTTGTAAAAATTCTATTTTTTTTAAACACTAATATTATATGCATAGAATTCCCTGATGTCAGAATGTATTCAGTCATCAAAACTGGTAATTAAGTAGTGACATTCAGTGGCTTATTGAAAGTAATATTTTTTAAATAACCAAAGAAGATGGAATAAATCGATGGATACAGGATTGGAGTTCTGAATATAATCTTATAGGAATGTAATGAAAGTATCATTTAATGCCTCAATCAATAATGATGTGGATTGTAGATTTTAGGACAAAACTCATCAATTTATTTTATGATCTAATGTACTGTTTTACATCTTTCAAGAGATCAAAAAGAAATGGATGGAACAATGTTTTACTCACAGTATAAAACAGAATAGGAGTGGATTTATGTTTCATAAGAGAAGACTTCAGCTAATTAATTGTGAATTTCTGCAATGCTAAAATTAGTTGGCACTGCATAATTCTAATAAAATTCATGGCCAACTCAAGTAATTCTAACTAAGGAATCACATGATCAAAGTTCACAGCCAAACCCACAGTTTTCCATAAATTTTCTGTCTAAGTTTCAACTTTAGATATAGGCATAAAATGCTCTGGTATTCTCATGATTCTATGATGAGAAAATTTGCTTTTTATATATGAGATGTATTTTGATGCATCAAGGACTGCATTAAAAAAGCAAAAGAAACTCAGTCAGTATGCAATAGGAAATAAATTACATGCTTATGTAGTGTGGAAGACCACTTTAAATAACTTATGTTTTTAGTGTTCTAGATTTCATGGTAATTCTGGCCTTTATGATAATCAACATTGCCAATATACAATTGAATAAGCATGTAGTATCTCATTATCCTATTAATACGCCAGCCAATCCTAGTCTTAGGAACTGGAAAGAGAACAAGTAAGAATGATGGCATTTTCAGTCCACTGGACTATGATTTACATTGGCTTTATTCTCCTGCAATGTATTTTGGCACTTCATGACTATGTATGGAGACACATGAACATCTCATTTCAACTAATTGAGCAAAGAGAACTTGGCATTCAACAGGCACTTGAATTGTTTAGTATATGCACTACAAAATAACCAAAAACTCCATTAGGGTACTCAGCTTATATATGGTCCTGACAAACTGTAACACTTTTAAAGAATATAAATAAACTGTTTAAAAGAATAATGAGAAGAAATATTAGTTTCTTTTTATAAAGATGAAACTCAAGATCATAAACTTAGAACTGTTCTTCCCAAGGAAATAGGAAAAAAAAATTCAAAATCAAATATTTGCTCTGATTTCTTTGTTTCTAATCCAGTGTTTAATTGCAGTAGCTTTTTTTTACATTGTGAACAAATCATTATAAATCAGTTCTGTATTTCAGTACTTGAGAGCAGCTCAGGTCATCCTCTGTGCTGAGCAATGTTTAGAAAAGGCCATCACTTCCTAGACAGTTCTGGGGGTATTTTATTGATAGAATTAGAGAATTATAGAATGACAGAATTATCACAGAATTATAGAATAAATCATAGAATCATAGTGATGCCTTAGAATTCTTAAGATTTGTAACATAGGTATTTTCAATATAGTTGTATAGTTCCTAACACTTGAGAATGGCAGCTAATTATAGCTCCTTTCTAATGCTTCATATCAAATTCCTGAAATTCTTCCAGTTTTGTTTAATGTTCTCTTCAAGAAGACATTAGCGAGTACATCTTATTTGGGACACGTACCTAGAAAGATATCATTGTAGACAAAGCAACCTAGAAGGCCCAAAGACCTTGGAGAAGCTCCAAAGAAGAGATGTGACTTGAGAATGGTGATGATGACGAAGAAAGAGGTCCTGACACCTCCAGCTCAATTCCAGGAAGACAAGCCAAGGGGCATACCTGAGGGAGGTTCTGGGGGGCAGACAATTTTCAGGTTGGATATATATCCATTAGATATGATAATTCATTAGAGCTGTAAAATTGTAGAAGCCCATTGCTGTATTGTACACTGTAGTACATTTCTGTATTTTGGTGTGTCTCAAAGTGCCTTAATTAAAGACTACTCTCTACTTTATCTATATTAATATTGTCCAGAAAGCTCTTTTCTTCCATTTTAGGCAACAATAGAATCATTGAACTTGGAAAAGACCTCCAAGATCATCAAATCCAGCCTTTGATCAAATACAATCTTTTCAACTAAACCATAGCACTAAATACCATGTCCAATTGTTTCTTGAATACTATCAGGAATGATGACTCCACCACCTCCATGGACAGACTGTTCTTTCTGATGCACAGCTTGAACCTCCCTTGGCACAACCTGAGGCTATTTCCTCTTGTCCCTTTGCTGGGACAAGAGGAACAGTAACCTGGGAGAAGAGGCTGACTCCCACCTCGTTACAACCTCCTTTCAAGTAGTTGTAGAGAGCAATAAGCCTCCTTTTCACCAGGCTAAACAATCCTATCTCCTTCTGCCACTCCTCATATGACTTACACTTTAGGCTATTAAAAACTGGGTGAGATTACTTCTTCTTCCTCAACCAACCCATCCTTATTCTCAGCTTTATGTTCTGCCAAATTGTCCAAGAGGAAATGTAAATGAATGAGAATATTTTCTTCTCATTTCATCATTCTCCTTTCTCAATAAGAAGGAAAATAGCTTTTCAAATTATGAAGAAAACTGCTTTATATTTTTATATGGTAAATGAGAGTTGATTTCCAGACACTCACAATGCACGTCCCTAACATATTTTTTTCCTTTTAGGCACAAAAATTGCACCAATGAAGGAAAATGGCATAGATAAAGATAAGGCATTTTGGTCCATTTACCTCAATGTGATCTTCAGCTTTTACATGCACTGGCTTTTACAGCTTGTGATTTTCTGTCTTCCTTTCATACATTAACTCTGTAATGCTCCTTTAGTAACAAGGATTTGAAGTACAGAAATACATTGAACCTCTGCTTCTCCTTACTTCATTTTTCTTTTATTTCAAGATGTTAAGTGCTTCTGGTGAGGAAGGCTGGTTTTCAGTGTGGCTCATGACTTCACATCTTATTCCACTCTCACTTCCTTACCGAGGCTGATGATCTAGGAAGCCTTCCTCCTTGGGGAAGAATGCTTTTTCCTTGGGAATAATAGGGTCATTTGCTTCCAGCTGCATGAGGGTCTGTAGCTGAGAAATCCCTGCTGTTTGTAAAGGCATGACTTTCTTATGACAAGTGACAGCCTGACGTGACCACTGCCTTTGAAAGTGTTGACCATGGCCACCCACCTCTGCTATTGCTGAAGGCAGTATACATGTTTTTGGTGCGAGTCAGACACCAGCTCCCATAAGACCTGTGTGAGCTGGGAGCTGGAGCTGTGCTCAGCGGGGACAGGATCTTGACTGGCACTGAACTGGGCAGCTCCACCACACCCAGGGAGTGCCATCTCCCCTGGCTGTCCATGCCTTGGGGAGCCGCCTTGGAATTCTGCTCCTATGCTGATAACCTAGAGACCCCTTTCCTTCCTTTTTTTTCCCCCTCCAAGGGCTGTTTGCCCTTGTTATGCAGCACTGGCAGGTGCCCTGCTCACTGCATTTGGAACAAGCATAAACTGATCTGCAGCTGCACTTTGCAGTATGAAACCCGTAAATTTGCTCAGAGAATTCGTTGCTTTGCTGCAAAAAAATTGTTTATGAATGAAAATAGCCCCTGGATTTGGTTTCTATGGTTACTTCCGCATGAAGGAAAACAGCATTGTCACGTTTATTTATTTATTTATTTCCTATTAAAATGTTATTTGAACAATCTAGAGACTCTCACTTCTGGGACCATTTTATACTTGCTTTAATTTTGATGTTCTTAGTTTAAATTGGTAAAAAGTAAGTTCTGTTTTCATGATTTTACACAAGCCAAAACCTCTGTGAAAGGGTTGGTCTCTTTATGACAGTACTAAGGTATTTGTTAAGTTGTTTGAGCCTAAGCTATTATAACACAATGTCATTTTAATTAAATATGTAATGGTATGTGCATTTACATCATAAGTTTACCTTGTGTCTGCCTAACTTTCCATATGGTAATAAACTTAATTTTAACTCTACAGAAGGGAAAGAAGAAGAAATAGTAATGGGTCTGCTCGTATGTCCTCAGCTTTCTTGTCAGTATTTCACCCAATGAAATATAAATATGAAAATTTCTTACTTTAGAAAGAAAGCTCTTACTTTATTTGAATTTTGCTTGGAAAAAAAATAAAGTCTAATATAATAAATTGATTTTGACAGTCTTAGGCTAATCCTTAGCTTCACTGCTAGGTTTTAACAGCTGGCTAATGTCCATAAGGGCCTCGTAATTCTCCTGTATATGGAACAGGACACTGGTGTGATTTTTTTTTTCCCCGCGGGTGAAATAGTCCTTTCCCATTAAATTGTTCCTCATATGGAAACAATTCCAAGCCTTTCATGGTACTTATTGTCCTTTGAATCTTTCCTATTCCCAGTATATCCTTTCTTGTGGATCAGAGAACTACAGACACAGACTATCAAAGGAGTGGGTTTGTTGATTTCCCATGGATTTATTCAGTAGAATTCCACCTTATTTTCTGCTTGTTTCTTTATACTTCCTATCATTTGAGGTGCCTGATTTTCAAGCCTGCTAAGCATTACTGCAGATATTTTCAGTTGGCTAACACCAACGTATTATTCCAGAATGGAATGATTTCAGGATTCACCATTTTCTGCATAAATCCAGTGTTATTTTCTTTCCCTATTTTAATTTCTTAACATTCACCTACTATGAGTTTCACCTACCATTTCTCTACCACAATGATAGTCTTGGAAGGTCTTCCTGCAATTCTTCAGCCACTGCCTTCATCTCTAATACTTACAGCATAACATTTCATCATTTTCCCTTCCTCGAGACTTTGGCTGCATTTTCACTAATCTGTGGAAGTGAAAGCCTTTGACTAGCATACCGTCTCTGTCACTTTTTCCATGCTGGTCCACAACAACTGAACAAAACCGTGCAACATATCCTATCCTTCTTGAATACAAAAATTAGCCATTAGACTGCCTTAGAAATGAAGACTCCTTTTTAGCCAGAGAGAGAGAAATACTCCAGATATCAACTGGGTTCCTTAATTTTAGACATCTGTCTGAAGGCTACAGTTATTTGACATGATTTTTTGGCTTGACCTGTAATATCCACTGAGAAAGGATGACCACTGGTTGCTAGCTGTTTGAGGGTCACCATATGATATGAATCCTATTTCATCTGGCTTTCTCTGTTTTTTTTCATTTGTTTGTCTGAAGGCGGTGAGATATCAGTGTTGGATTCTGTCATGGGGTTTGCATTTAAAAAAATTGATTTGCAGACCTTTCTGGGGTGTTCCTAGTGCATTCAAATGTCATAAGGGTTTTTGCAGGCTCCACAGTTTAGTTATTGGGCTGCAGTTCGATTTTGGTGATAAACTGCCTGGTGAAATACATCACAACTTTTCATTATAGGTAGAAGCTACCTCTCATCTGAAGTGTTAAGTGAAGGCTAAATCTTAATTCACAGGAGAACTGAAGTGAAATATAAACCAATTTGTTTTTAAAAACAAGATCAATAAAAATTGCCATTTCAAAGATAAAAATCATCATGTGATCTATCCTTAGATTCCTACTAAACATAAGTCATACAATTATTTAAAAAGACATGTTTTAAATTCAGCAACTAGCAAAATGAAAATGTTAAAGAACTCTGAGAACTGCTCAGAGCTCCCATAGTTATTATTATTTTCATCATGTTTTCAAGATGTTATTAGTTTTCATCAAAACAGAGGAAAAATACATAAATACCTCTTTAAGGAGTTTTATTTCTTGTTCAACCAGACTGCTGGCCATTTGCCTGGCAGCTGGGATGATGCTGAAAAAAACAATGCAGAACAAGAGAATTTATCTATTGTCTATAGGCATAGCGTCAAAACCTCAGCTACTATTAAATATCATAATTTCATTTCTTTCTGAGGACCTTCACCAGCTTATACCAGATGCAGATCAATCTCTACACTCGTAGTTTCAGATAAATTTTGAAGGCCATTATGTATTTAGGGGTTTTATTTCCATACTTAGCTGATATTTTTCTATCTTCTGATGCTCAACATGTGGGAAATAAAAGACCATTGGAAGTTAGACAGAAAATCAACTAAGACTCAATATTATCTCTCAAGTACCTTGGACCTTGAGAAAATAGCTAGATCAATGAAAAATAGTTGCTGAATTCAGAAGACTAGAGATGATGTTAAAGGAGACAAAAACTCCCCAATTTTAAATCGTCTCATTCTCTTCTTGTTCTTTGACTATCAGCAGAGTCACGGCTTAGATGATGCCTGGTTTCTAATTGCCTTTAGCCTAAGCATGAAAATAATAGGAGGTGTTTTTCCCTATAATGGCTAGTAGCTTCACTGCCAGGGAACTTGGTGAACATAAGAAATGTATCTGTTTCAAGGAAAGGCTGGGCAAGTACATGGAAGAAACACCTACTAAGGATTACTAAACAGACAAGCCATAATTAAATCAAGAAATCCTGATCAGAAAGTGAGCAGAAAGTGGCTGATGGATGAGCAGCTACTAGGAAGGAAATACATTTATACTGTTCGAATTCTTCTCCATGTGTCCATTATGGTCACTGTTAATCTTCCTCTGAACAATGCGGCCATTCTTGTAGAGCTATTTTTTATGCAACTGAAAAATATAGTAGGAGTAATGACCGAACAAGCACATGGGTCCACTGTAAGATTTTAAGAGCTCTAAGCTGGAAATGTAGAGCTCTGGACTCAACTCCCTATTTAATTCTAAGCTTCCAACATGCTCATATCCAAATGACTGGACTGATCTCCTGCCTCAGTTTCCCATTTTCTAGCCAGAAACAATGCTTCTGCATGCCATCAAGAGAAGACATGAGAAAAAAAATTGTAGTACTGCCAGCTATTTATTTATAATTGTCTGATGCAGACTGATTGTGTTTCTGAACAGCTTCCACAGCCTGGCTTTGGCGATTCTGCGCACATTGCCATGTTGGTTAAGCAAAACAATACAAGACTCCTGTCTTTTCTTCCATTTCTGTGCTCCATCCTTACAAGATAACACAGCACTACATTGTTTCACAAGTGTCTAAAAGTGATGGGTTAGAAAAACTATCAGAGGGGAAACTTTTTTAGAAATAGTCTATTCATTAACAAAATCACATTTAAATTGACTTCAGCATGGATTTTTCAGTGTTATCAGAGCCAGCCAATGCCAATACATCACATATCCTGATACTGAAATCATGAACTGGACAGAAAGTTTTATACTTGTCTCATGTGTCTACTGGTATGATTACTGCATTTATATGCAAAGATCTGAATTCTAGACAAAAAAAATCTGAAAGAAACAAAGGGGGACATTCATGAGTTTCCCCATCTAGCAGCTAATTCAGAGCTGCAATAGAGTTTCAAGAACACATCTTTCATATATGTATTTTTAGCAGGCAGTGGAAAAGGGCTTCCACGTGGTCTCAGACACTATTAATCATTACCTGAGGCAAGAGGAATGAAAAGACTGGTAGACTGAAATTTTTCAGAATGGTGATATTTAATCGTTTATGTCCTTCATGAAAAGTTTAGCATGACTTATTATCAGAATGCCTGTGCCTCCATTAATCATTGATTTTCCTGTGATTTTTTATAAAATAAAATACACTCAGATGTTTACCTGAGCCTAGTGTTCCATTATTAACTATCACCTAACCTAATCATTGCCTAAATGACAGTACCAGCCATATGATAAACTTTTCATGAAAATTCTATACAATATTTGTTTGTAACTGTGTGGCTAGTTTTTATTCCAAATTATTTCTCCATGACCCCATTTTGGACAGAAATTTTGTCTGTGCTGAATGGACAAGTAATCTCCCTCTGTTGGAGGAAGCTAAACTGTGAAGAAATCAGAGGAGAGTGACATCCTAAAACTAGAAGAAAGCTTAGCATAGTCTTCGCTTTGAAGCAAGGTATAATAAGCACATAAAATGAGTAAAACCAGTAAGCAAATTGTGTAAGCAATTTGTAACCCCAAAATGCTACTAATATCACTTTGTGACAAGGATAAGTTCCAATACATAATCAATAGCCCTCACTACAAATGGGCTGACGAAGACTTCCAGTATAGCTGAGGAAAAAAAAAAAAAACAAAACAAAACCAAAAAAGGTGCAGAAAAACATGTGCAAGTAGTAAAATCTGCAAGATAGGAATGAAGGATGGGGAGCAGACAAGAAAGATGTCTACTAAAATCAGAAGCATTCCTCAAAAAAAATGGGAAAAATGTTTGATGGGACCATAAGAATCCTATGGAATACGACAAGCCAGAACTCTCAATACCAGAAATAAGATGCCAAGAGCAGGTGAGACCGCCCACTTTTGAGAGAAAGGTTCAGAGCAACGCATAACATCAACAGTGAGTGAGGAGTGTAAGAGAAGAAAGGTCACACTCTGCTTAGGTCCTGGTTTCTCTATTTCATGAGCTCGCAACCCTGTTAACCTTGATCTCATTGATTCAAGTCCATATACACACACCAATGGTAACTAGAAAGGTTTGAGTTTTGTGACTGTATGCTGACTGCTCATTTACGATGTTAAGAACTAATTGTTTTAGGTTCTTAGTGATAATGATTGATACTGACTGTCAATGCGTATTCTTACTGAATATTGATACAGGAAAGAGGTTTAGAGATTTGGAACTCTGTTTGAGATCTGTCAGTCTTTTAAGCATGCTTATTAGAACCATCTGTAATTTCCTAATACATGGCTTGAAATGTTCCTGCAAGTGAAAGCAATGAAGCTATATATGTCACAAAGGACTGATCATAGGTGGAAATGCTTTTGACAATTAAAAAGAAGCATAAATAATAGAATACCACAAAGTAAAACCAGGAAAAATCTGTTATGTGGATAGACTCTCCACACAATTACTTTCTCCACATCTGAAACATGACAGTCTATATTGAATATCTACATTTTGAGACTCTAAATGCCACTAAATTAAACTGCTTTAAATAGAATTATCTTGAAATGACATCATAAATGTGTCTGTTATACTGAACATTTCAGCTATAGGTTTCAAACTTGAAAAAGATAGTCTGCCTCATTGCACCATGAGAAGAACATTATCTAACCCATTCAAACCGTAATAGAAAACCATGATTTACACACTAAAGCCCCTAAACTACCTAATGATGGAAAATATCTTTTTCCACCATCATGCTAATTAAAGTGTCATTGAGGTTAGGAAATGTCCTTTGTACTGTGATGAGAGAAGATGCAGGCAAATTGAATTTCCTTTCTGATGATGCTTGGTAAAAGATAATTGACCACTTGTTATTCCTAGGTGTCATATAATAATAGAATAAGAAATATCTAGTCCATAATAACCATATTGTCAGCAGAGATAGATTTAACGTACTTAAAACTTCCTGTATCTTGCTTTTTGATTAAATTATATCTTATTTGTGTGCTTTCCTTTTATTTATTTTGTCCCATTATTTTGCCTATTACTCTCAATAAGATTATTAATGAGATATAAGGTCTATGTTTCTAGTTCTGAAACATCAAAGGACCTCAAACTGATGCCTGTATTTTCTAAGGCCAAATGTTCATTCCTATTAGTAGCAGAGAATGAAATAATTTCATCGCATAGCTTCCCTCTCTGCAGTGACTTGATACGTCATTTCTTAGATAACAGAATTCAGTACTACCAGGTGGCATCACAGAAAAGGGCACTTAAATCTCTTTTTCTCAACTGCAAAATTCCTTTTTTTAGCACCATATAATGTAATAAGTTTTTTTCAGTAGTTCTTTGCTTGCCTTTTTTTTTTTTTAGTTAGTTTGGCTTCACACATGTGGAGTATATGTTCATTCTTTAACATGACCTTTCATGTTTTACTTGGATGACAGCAATGCACTCAATTGTCATCTCTTTGGGGCAAGGTCTGTTTTCATACTCTATATTTGTACAGAAGCTAGAACAATATTCCACTGTAGGAACTATGGTAGCACAGACAAATAGACACGATCTTGCCTTTCCTCCACTTATATTTTCTTTCAGGTTAGCACAAATGATTGTGCAGACTGAGGATTCATGTGAACAGAAAAAAAGAGATGGAGCCTCAGGAGACCCTTAGGCCCAGCAATGAGGTTCTATTCCTAACTGCAGATACCACATGTGATCTAGGCATTGTCTACATCTTGTCACTGCGTAATATAAAACCTATTGATTCTTCATGCCTGTTATTTGGCCAACTGGCTGTTAATAAATTGAATGTACTGTCAATACCCTGAGTGGGAAGATTATTTTCAGTCTTATCTACCCCATCTTTTTTTTTGGCAGGAGAAGGGGAATCAAACAGACTGATTTCACAGAACTTTGTCTTAGGTCTTCAGAACAAATAATTTGTTGCTGTTCTGAAGGCTGAAAAGAATCAAATCAATTTAAATACATTGCTATATTTCCTCATAATTGTCATCTGAAAAAGAAAGAAATAACCTGATGTATGATTCACAGATCAGATATGAAAACACATTTTGTCAAGGGAATATGTAATCCATGGCATGAACAGGTTAGCAACATTGACATATAGTCTACTGAACAGTTGTATTTTCAAATTGAAGAAAAAAAAAACCAAACCAAACCAACCAAACAAAAAACCCAAAACCAAACCAAAACAAAGCAAACAAACAAACAAACAAACAAACTAAAAACACCCTATAAGCTGCCGGAAAAGTGGTTAACCTTCTTCGGAGATCTCAAAATTTAACCATGTGGAATCATCAAAGTTGACAATATCTGGTAGCACAGATGGGGCTGCCTCTAGATTTTGTGTGTAACATGCCTCACTGAGCAGCACAAGTGCCCCTTTCCTTCATAAGCAAAAATACAGAACTGATCATTGATATTCTATGCTTCACCCATACTTATGTAGGTGTAACTAGAGAGTTGCATTTTAGTAGTGGTGTTTTATTGGACTGGTGTGGTTACTTACCTTTGAGGACTAGCTATGAAATCTTGGTGCAACACTGCGTAAACGAAAAGGGAAGCCTTTATGCATTATATGCATTTCTAGAAATGAAGGAAAATTAAGTGATAATAACTGATAGATTTAAAATATAGCTTAGCTCCTCCTGTGCAAACAAACATGCTTTGCAGGTGTAGAGTGATAGAAAAGTCAAAACCCAAATTTCATCAGTGTCTGTCTAAGAAAACCTTTTTTGTCAAAGTGTGTACTAGAAATATTTTTTTATACACTATCCAGATCCCCAGAACAGAGGAGTCCATGGACTCACTTAAGGCACTCTGATCCCTAGATTTTTAACGACATTTTTGTGATGTTGGCAATAAGGATGGAGAAGAACTGCCGGGTGGCCCAGGATTGCAGGAGAGATGCAGCAGGGTCTAAATGTCACCTTTTCAAACCTCCTAAATCAACTACGGTGAGTGCTCACTGACTGTGGTTGGAGAGTCAGTGCCAATGCAATTTCACACTCAAATATGTAGAGTTGGAAAAGTCTACAAAGCAATTCTTGCTGAAAAATCATGTCTAGGCATATTTACACAATCCTGTGTCAGAATAGTGATTGTAATTAGTCACTTTTACCAATAACATCCCTTACAGGGGGTGTCCCCAGGTCTGTTGAATTTTTAGCACCAACTACAGGCAGTGATAAGCTATCCAATATGTTAAAAGTGAAAAAGACAGTATTTTGGCTAAAATAAAAATGTGTTTGTGTTTTACAAGGTAGTCTTTTTTAAAAAAAAATGCGCTATGGTAAGAAGATTATCTTTTTTTCAAAACTCCTCTCCCTACCGCATATAAAAACACATTGTGGTGTTATAATGAAGTAATCACATGATGAATCAATGACAGAAGGATTTAAGTAATTTTCTACTAAAAAAAAAAAAAAAAGACAGATATTTCTAATTATCTGGAGTGGGAAAAAAAAGAAGCCACTCTGATGATACTATAGTGAATCATGCCCTTTAAGTGTCACAAGATACACCTATGAAAGATAAGGGATATACTTCCATTCTAGCACGTAATTTTCCTGTGGAAACTCTTGCTGGATGTTGTAGGATTTCTGGAGGAAAATGGA